>CM071925.1:53366666-53629862 GCA_016081115.2 Rehmannia glutinosa | reverse complement strand
CAGTTACGTATTGCTCAATTTTGATCCCATAATTCTTGGACAGTCACACAGTCCCGTTAATATTTTTTTTATAATTACCCCGTATTATGAGATACTCTCAATATAGTGACCAAAGTTCCTAGAAAATCGATTTATACACGAAATGCCATGTGGAGTACCTTATCAATTAAAATGATTTAGCCATATTTTAATATATTTTCAAACATGGAATGAAGATAAAAACAAAAAGACAAATAATCAACAATCACATGGACATCTCAATGGAGGAAAATAAATATTTTTTTTTATCTTCATTCCCATATCTAAAAATATATTAAAATGCGCCTAGCAAAAATTCATTTTAATTGGTCGTGTTATCAGACAAGGCATTTCCGTGATGTTAAATTGATTTTCCAACAACTTTGGTCCCTAAGAGTGTCTCATAGTTACAGGATGTACTTGCGTAAAAACACTTAACGTGACTAAATTGCGACCTTATCCAAAATTATGGGACCAAAATTGTATTTTTCCCACGTTGTAATAGGTATAATCAATTGTAATTGAAGACAGTACAAAGTCGCAAAACGGGTCTTGTTTGTTTATGTTTCAAGAGCATCTTTCCATTTTCATACTATTCATAAAAGTGAATTCATGTTTGTCTATCAAAATTTCCAATGAAATCACCATTTTTATTTTTCTAATTTTTACATAAAACAAAATCTCAAACCTATAATTTCTATTTTCAAACATATACACTACCCTACATCATCGATCAATCACTATTATTATATTTTAACTAAATTATACTTGTGGGACCCACCACTATCAACTTTATCTACTTAAAAATATTACTATTTTTAAATTAAATCTATCTAATGGGGCCCATCACCTACAATCTTACTAATATAATATTATACATTCAAATTAATATATTAAAGTGGATTACATCAATATCAACTTTTCAGCTTATTATATACATAAATAATATTTCAAAACTACTCAACCAAACACAATCTCATTTTCAATTCAATCATCCAAACATAATTCTAATTTCCACACAAAAATCAATAAATTCTCAAAATTTTATTCCCAACTCCGGTAAAACCGAAACGACCATATGTGATCTTGTGTTCCTTGTGAAATTTGTTATAATAAAGCTTGTGTTTTTATCAATCAATATGTATTACCGATGTCAAAGAAACTTTGGCCGTAGGATAACGTCGTGCTATCAATCTTACTTATAATGCGGATACTATTTATCCGAATAATATTTGATTGCTTGGGCGTAGAATTATCTGCTCAATCGCACACTAGCACCTCTTCTTCCTGGCAGTGGAAAGCTTTCACGCTACTTCTCATTGTGTAAGTCTTCTTCTTCTCTTCCGAAAGGGAAGTCTTCTCACTTTTTTCAAAGACTTCTATTCGCTCAAGTCAGCACGGTGAATGAGAGAATAACAGTAAAAATGAATTAATGCAGGAGAATTATATTAACTTACGATAATGGGGAGTGACCTTTATACCTAGGGATAGGTCCCTATGAGCCGTGTAGAGAATTTGGCCTATGAGCCTACCCATTGTGTGCAATTAATATTAAATAAATATATATAAAATAATTTATATATTTAATCGATGAAATATCGTTTTTGTCCTCAACAGTCCTCAGCCTATGGTGTCATGGGAGGAGAGTTGATTGAGAGGTGGAGTTCATCATACAGAGAAAATGAGAGCCGTAGAGCACCTTTGGGGGCGTTTCCCTTGTGTGGTCGCTGGGTGGCGCTTAAGTGTCTGCCGCCATAAATGTCCATGCCTCCAGAGCTCGATATTTCTCCCTCGCTTCTGCACCAGGTTTTTCATGGTGATGCAGGAGGTAGAGCCGAGTCGGATTCCAGCCTCAAATGATGAGTCTTCCGGGCGCGAAGTCCGAAAGAGGGAGTCTCACGAGGTCCGCTCCCAAGACGCCAAAGATGTGCCATCTCACGGGCGTACAAGCAAATATGCCCCGGAGAGTTAGCTAGTCAAGCCGTCCTCTACTTGTCTTTGTAAAGTTTGATGGGGCTTGAGTTTCTCACATGCATTTATGTATAAATATGACTAAAAATGTTGATTAGACATGCATAAACTCATATGAAATGGTTTGTATTCACTTTGTGGGAAAGATATTACTTGCTTGTTTTGTAGGAATTTAATGATATTTGAAGCAATTTGGAGACAAATACTGGCATCGCAAGTAGAAACACCAAGAATTGAGTGAACTTACGAGATTAGAAGCCAAAATGAGAAGAATTGGACAAATAAGGCCTAATAGTGGGAATGCATTAGGGCCTGCACACTTGGACGCGACCCGTGGCCTCTCGGGGAAAGAAGAATTGTGACTACGGCAGAAAGCTATGCGGGTAACCGTGCGTAAGACGCACCACCGTGCGCCATTGAAGATTTTGAAGTTGCCTCGACAATGCGCACGGGTAATCCGTCCACGCACGACCGTCGTTGGTTACAGAAAAGGATATGGCCCCCTACGGGATGACGCGCAAGACGGATAACTCGTGCGTGGACGCACGACCCATGCATCTCTTTGGAATGTTGTATTATGACAACACTTACTAGACTTTCAAAAAGGTATAAAAGGCTTTTGGGGTGCACACCAAAGGGATATTCTGACATTTTTGACTTAACACAAGAAAAACACAAAACTACCAAGGAGGCATCAAAGGAGACAATCGGGTTGCACGGGCTTGAGGAGCGAAGATATATCGAGAGATTGTCGACTTTCCTAAGTTTTTCTTGCTTCTCTTGTATTTTTTTTAATCTTCATTTGAGCTTATGGCTTTTGAACAATTTGTATTACATGAGTTGTTTGAACATCTCAGGTAGCTAAAACTTCTTGAGATTTTCGGGTTTGGAAGTAGATTAATTAACTTCTTGTTGAATGTCTTAATCTTTTGAAGTTATTGTCTTGGAAGCCTATTTGAGCATTTCGAAGCTTATTCTTGTTTTTATCACTTAGCCAATGATTTAGCATGTTTGATATATTCATTCATAATTCGGAGAGATGAGTTTCAATATTAGATCTTAAGACTTGACACAAATATTTTGCATGAATCGAGAGGTTTGTAGATATTTGTGAGGACATTTGATCTTTGGTGCATTGGGGGAGTCAGTATATCTATTGTTGAGTAGAGATACTAGCATAGATATTACAATCTACATTTTATATACATCTCGAGAGGGAGGATAATATACCTTGTGATCGTCTTATAGGAATATTGATAATAACTTCGGGAATCCGCTTTATTCTCTTGATACTTCCATTTTATCATTATCTTTATCTGTGTTTTTGTAGTCTAGTTTGTCTTAATCTCACAACAATCATCCAAGTTTGATCGTCTAAATAAAAATAAGGCTATCTTAGTTCGACATTTCTAAAGACATTAATTTATTAGTCTCCGTGGATACGACCTTGCTTACCCTATTCTATAAACTACACCGTACACTTGTGGTGAAGCTAAAAATAAGAACAATAAGTTTTTGCGCCATTGCTCAGACTAATACAATTTTTGGTGTTAATATTGCGATAGATAGAATTATTCTTAATTTGACATTTTAATTTCGTTCCTTATATTTTGTTTGACTTATATCCCACATTATTCGACCTGTTTTTTTAGTTTGGTCCGGTAACAGATTTAACACTCGCCTAAAGTAGAGAGTTAATACCGCTTATACTGGGAAGTTGAGGCTTTGGCGAGGAGAATCAGTGCAACTACTAGACGGACTGAAAGACAACAAAATCCGATTATGGGGGATGTGAGAGAAGAAAATAGGGGTAACAATGGGATCAACGGGATCAATGAGTTACCAATACTTTTGGTTCAACACAAGCCATACGTGATTACGGTGGTATTGCTCATATTCGATAAATGCCAACAAACGAATAAACATGGTACAACAGAACGGCTTGGGGGTTTCACAACCAAAGATCCTAATTTCATCTTGCACATTTTATCCAAATATGCAACACGATTAAATGAATGGAGTCTCTGATGACGCATAAGATTGCGCCTATTCCTTTCTCTTTGAGGGATAAGGCAAGGAATTGGTCAAGTACTTTGATGCAAGGAAGTGTGAGCACATGGGACGATTTGAGCCAAAAATTTTTGTTTAAATTATTTTCAGGCAAAACTTTTGTACTCAAAAGCAAAATTACACAATTCCGATAGTTTGACTCAAGCCTTTGTACGAGTTTGGGAACGATTTCGGGATTTCCTAAGAAGATGTCCACAACACGGTTTTGGAGGATCTTGATTGTGTTTCTTTTACAATAGTTTGATGGGCAAACGAGGTCATTTGTTGATGCTACAAAATAAGGAGGAGCATTATTGGCGAGGTTACCAATGGCCATCCGAGATATCCAATGTACAATGAGTGGCTGAAATTTGGATTGCACCATTAAGGCATTGACGTGCAAATGGCGGACCGACAAATCATTTGAGTGTTCTTACGAAAGGGCCAAGCAAGCGCAAACATAAGTAGTGAAGTTCCTACATATCCTATGGAGGAGGTTAGTTATGTGAATAACGAGATTTCAACAATTTCCGTAACAATTCAACTCCAACACACTACCACCGGGCTTGAGAAACCATGAAAAAATTTTCCTATGCTAATACAAAGTTAATGTGTTGCAACCACCGCTTCGGATTCAATGCGTCAAATGGGGGTATAATGCGGAAGGCAAATCATCTTTGGAAGATGCACTCACCTCGCTCCTAAATCAATCCAATGCATTCATGAGTGATACGGCGAGTCGTTTTCCGCAAGCGCAAGACTCAAGGATGGATAAGATGGAGCTACAAATGACACAGATGGACAGTTCGATAAAAAATCTCAAGATCCAAGTGGGCTAATTAGCTACAATTGTTGGTGGGCAACATCAAAAGCGGTCAATTTCCAAGCAATACTAAGTCAACCCGAAGGAAAATTGCAATGCCATCCATGTGTAGGGTTGAAAAGAGAATGAAGAGTCTGAAAATGCAGGTATTGGTGTGACTTCTTTGAGTCACGCACGACCAGATTTCAACACACGACCAGGTCGTGCGAGATGCCGAACCCACTATTCCAACTCGTGTGAAATGACGAAAATGAAGCTCGGGGAATATGAAGGTTAAAGAAGGAACCGAGTAACAAAAAAAGATAAACAAAAAGGAGCCAAGAAACGTGAATCGTATCTAACTCTAATTTGTTGAAATATAATATTCCTCTTCCCTTTCCCCGATTGTTTCACAAGACCAATTTGAATAACCAATTTGCTAAATTTGTGGGCATGTTTAAAAATTACACACTAACATCTCTTTTGAAGCAATGAAACAGATGCCAAATTACACGAAGTTCTTAGAAGCGTTGTCAACAAGGAAAAATGGGCAGAGATTGAAGCATCAACTTGACGGAAAAATGTAGCGCCCTCATATAAAGAAAAATACCGCAAAAGTCAAGGATCCCGGGGAGTTTCACTATCCCTTGTACAATAGGCGATATTTTCTTTGATAATGTACTTTGTGATCTAGATCTAGTATTAACTCGATGTCGTTGTCCCGTTTTCGGAAGCTTGAGATCGGAGAGGTGAAACCATCCAAGGTCACCTTACAACTCGGCCGATAGATCACTCGCTCATCCAACGGGGGATAATAGAAGATGTTCTCATAAAGGTCAATAAATTCATATTCCCATGGATTTTCTAGTGCTAGACATGAAGGAGGATTGCAACATCCCTCTCATACTTGGGCGTCCATTTTTGGCAACCGTGGAAGCACTAATAGATGTGAAGAAAGGGAGAGCTCACATTACAAGTTAATGATGAGGGTGTTTCATTTTCCATTTTTTGACTATGAAAAAACATGATGGTTTTGAGAGTTGTAAAACAACAACATTTGTTGATTCATGTACTCAAGCTAATAGTCTTGAATAATTTTGTGCATTCTAAAGGAAACATGCACGGGATTATCAAAGAACAAGGAAAAGCACAAAAAGACCGATATTGAACCGCAGAGAGTGCATGTACCATTACCCGCACAATGAAGAAAGAAAGCATGGATAGTTGACAAACACGAGAAACCTCCTTTAGCAAAGTTCAAGGAGGCAAGAACCGAGTGTGTGGGATTGGCATGGAAAAGCACACGATGAGGTGACATCCATCACCTTGTGAGACCCGTGACGGAACAAAAAAAAAGGCCAAGCTAAAGACGTTAAATATAGCGCTTGTTGGGAAACAACCCAACGGTTTTGGTGCGAATTTCATTTTTTTGTGTGTGTGTTTCTTTTAGTTTTGTTTCATTTTATGTGTGTTTGGTTTAAAAAAATGTTGAAAACCCTAAGAATTTCGTGCGGTACGCACGCGGGTTGCCCGGCTTAAACGCACCACCCGTGCATGCTTGGAGGGGGAAAATTGATGCTACGGCATTACACACGGTAGCCCGCGGCTTCGACGCACCACCCGCTCGCACTGGAGAAAATGAATTGTGCCCTACGGCATGGCGCATGGGTAACCCGTGCGCCCATGCACGTACCCCATGCGTGTTCACGCTGAGGCACAAAAACGACCGCCACGTATTTTTCTTCACAATTTCAAACACCCCATGCTCACGAAAAATCGCCTCCCCACACATTGCTCCAAAGTCCCGATTTTCTTCTAAATTCTCTCACATAATACATAATCTTATCATATTACACTAACACTTTGCATCAATTTTGAGTATGGATTGAAGAATTGGTTGAAAGGCACCAGGGTTCAAAGTTCACCCCTTTTGATAAATTTCGAGAATTCCGGTAGAAGAATGTTTGATACATGTTTTTGTCTTAATTTTGATGATTTTATTTATACACCAAAACAATGTTTTTAATTGTTGTCCAAATACTCCTAAATGATTTAAAATGTTTTTACTATTTATTCGAAGTATTTCTTCAAGTTTTATTTTAGATAAAATTGGACAACACTTTAATGATTTTATGTTAATATGTTTTTACATCAAAACAAGGTTCCTAAATATTGTCTAAATACTCCCGATCGGTTTAAAATATTTTACTAAATTTTCGGAGTATTTCTTGAGGTTCATTTTCAACAATAATTGGACAACATTTCTCTCTCGAGGTCAACTGGTCACCCTATAGGGCAACCCGTACCTGAAGATGAATTTTGGAGGAGAAAATGAGACGGAGGAATTTTTGACCAGGTCGACGGGTCAACTAGGGCGTTGACCGGTGGCGTCGACCGGTCGACACCCTGTCGACCGGTACCTGGGAGCTTCGCTTTTAAAACAGAACTCCTGACTTAGTATTTTTGGAGTATACGACCAGCTATAGTTGGGGACGACCGGTCGCCCCGTGTTAATTGTTGATATGTTCATTTCAAACTCTATTTCAAGATGCACGGCCGTCCTCAAGTTTGACAGCAAATTTCTGACCGTTTGACAGCAGACAAACTTTCCTTAAATTGTGGGATTGATTTCTAACAGCTATATTCTTGATTTTAATTGTATTTTTCTGTAGATTTTCTATCCCCAAGAGGAGCCTATGCTTGATCAATCATCTCCTATAAATAGAGGAAGTTTTGGAGCAACCAATACAACACTTGAGATACAACACAACAAGATACATTCCAAGCAAACATTTGTTCTTCATTGTTATTATTCTTGTTGTAATTTGCCTAGCTTATCACTTTCACATCTTGAGGTCTATGATTTCTTTTCTTGATTACACTTGCACTCAAATTGTATTATTCATTATTGAGTTGTAATCTTGATTTTGGTCATCATTCAACACAAGACATCCTTGTGAGTATTCTTGTGGAAAGAATACACTTGGGTGATCTAGGTGATAGGTGTTTCAAGAGTGTGGTGCTCTTGAGGTGTTGAAGAATTTGGTATTCTTCAAGATTGAAGATTGTGGTGATCTTCAAAGGTGCCATTGAAGGAAGATTGTGGTAATCTTCAAAGGGAGATTGTGGTAATCTCCAAAGGTGGTGTTGTAGAAGAGTGTGGTGCTCCACAAGGTGTTGCAAGTTGAAGTTGTATTAATTTTGGTAATTAATAAAATTCTTTTTCTTTTTGAAATCCATTCCGGATATACTGGGGTGGTAGAGGATTAGGCCCTAGGTGGGTTGAACCTCTATAAATCGACGTGTGTTGTTTACATTCCGCACCTACTATATTGTCTTGGCTTGTTTTGTTCGAAAAAGAGGGTAAAATCGAAAAGATGGAGATAATCTATTCACCCCCCTCTAGATTATCGTAGCCACTTGGACTTACAAGTGGTATCAGAGCCAAACTCTTTGGCACACTCGTTTCACATCGCGAGTGAAGAGGAACGATCCTCGGCTACGATTGAAGCTCACCTTTACGGCACCTCCACCACCAAGCCACCTCGATTTGATTCCAAAAACTTTATATTTTGGAAAGAAAGAATGGAATGCTATTTACAAGATTGCGGGTTCGATATTTGGAATACTGTCATCAATGGTGAATCCATTCCGATGATGGACACACCACATACCTCCAAAGGCCTCAAAGAGCTCAATGATGAAGAGAAGAAAATCATCTTCTTAAATGGTAAAGCTCTCAATATTTTATATTGTTCACTTACCAACTTGGAATTTAATCTTATTGTAGGAATTCGATCGGCTCATGAAGTATGGAAAAAATTAGAAGTCATTCATGGAGTATATGCAAATGATAGGAGCAACTCAAAAGCATCTACTTCTCAAAGGGATACAATGTCAAATCTAAGGAACAAGCCTCTTACAACTTCCAACTATGAAGAAGTTGAACATTGTCTTATGGGCATCGAAGAAGAGAACGGGGCATGTCTTAAATCCTCTAATTCCTATGATATTGTTATACATAATGATTATAGTGATTTGCAAAATGATTTTGATGATCTTCAAAATGAATTCCAAAGCTTGCTTGTTAAATACAAAAATTTTAAAAGGGAATTCAATGCTTTAAAAAACGATAAGGATAGTTTATTTACCTGCTATGAATCACTATCATGCGCTCACACCACCACACTTGACAAGGTTAGAAACCTTGAAAAAGAAAATAGTACTCTTGTTGAGGATATTAATTGCATGAAAGAGGATTTATCAAAATCCAACTTGAGTACCGAAAAAATGACCGATATTGTTGATATTCATAGTTGTGATAAATTGAAACAAGAACTTGACCATAAGCCTAATGTTATTAATCACATGAAAAATAATCAAGTCTCTAAGCATGTTGGTCATTACACTTCTAGAATTATTACATGCTTCTATTGTGGTTAAAAGGTCATACGGTAAATACTTGTCGCCTAAAAATAGCTCTAATTATTTGTGGAGACCTAAAAGTTTCAAGACTAATCCCAAAGGACCCAAGCACTTGAGGGTACCACAAAAAAATGTTATATTAGGTACCCGGCGAAATAACAATCGAAGAAAATTCATACCGCCAAGAAGACATCAAATGACCATCTCGTTTAATCAAAGGAGAAGACATCACCAAAATAAATTTCCAAGAGAAATAAATTATCAACAATGGGAAAGACATAATCCTTCGAAATGGAACAATCAGAGAAGCTATCATCAACAAGATGATTTTCAAAGGGGAAGATATCATCAACAATGGGAATGGCACAACCCATGGAAATGGCGAAATTGGTAAACCGTATCTCCCTATTTAAATATGCATTTTATTTTTATTGCATGTTTTTTATTTATTTCTAAATTGCAAAATGAGTTTTCATAATTTTAATATTAAGGTCTTCAATATATATATTTGTGTTTTTAAAATCCTTTGAAAATGAGACCTTACATGTTGTTTTAAACTCTTGTGGACTTACTTAGACTCATGTGTTTTTATCTCTTATGGATTTCTATAGCATAAGCATTTTATTGTGATATCTCTTATTATTTGGCCTACACTTGTGCTATTATATCTTGTGCAAAATTTGTTTAAAGTATTGTGTAGGATTTATATCTCTTATTCATTGGTTATCGTCTATTACTTCATCTAAGAGACTCTTAAACCATCGAGGTATGTTCACTCGTATTATTCTTAGAACTCGATATTATGTTCTTGTCATAATTATGCACTTCTCTCTCAAACTATTTCATTTCATCCCCTTAAGTGCCACTAAATGATTTTGTGATTTTTCTCAAAAGGGCACTACTCGTAAAATCTCGTTTTTCTCGGATATATGTTTTCTCGAAACTCATATTTGTTGGATTTAGTCCATAATTATCTTTTTGCAAAGTTTTAAAACTTTTGGGGTGAAAAATCGAATTTTGAAAAATTTTGGAGTTTGGAAAATTGACAGGGATTTCGGTCAAGGCAGTGGCCAACCGGCCGCCCGCACGCGTCGGCCGCACTTACTCGACGGCCGCCTGTGCTTATTTTTTCGCTTTAAAACGTGTTCGTTTCTTCATTTTCAAAGTAACTCAAAAATCCCCAAACCCTCGCTCAAGCAAACGTCTCATTCCTTTTTTTATATAATCTTCATTTCTTCATCAAATTTTGTGATTCTTGTTGCTAATCCACTCCATTTTGCAAGAATCTTACAAATATGGCACCACCAAGAAATTTCACGGCCAAAATCCCACTTCCAAGCGAAGAAAGGCGGAGAGGGTTCTTCGAGAAATCGCAAAGAGGAAGCCGAACAACGGAATACTCGAGCTACCCAAAGGAATATAGCTCAAGAACGTGATGATATTCAAAACCCTATACTCTCCAATCCTCAAATGCCAAACTCCACGGACGATTTCATTCAAAAATTGCCGTTGGGCAAAAAGTAAGAAATCTCTTGTACATATAGCTCTTCGCTCTAATAATGTTTTAGATTTTATCAACAAATATGTGGAGTGGTACTATGAGAATTTGAACATGGGTGCAAAATCGATAGCTCGTACAAAAATTCGTCGATTTAATTCATTTTCAAATGAGTATCCTACTATTAGAGGATTTTTTGAAGAACAAGGGTGGATGTACTTGTGGGAGCACCCGTATGTTTTATATGATGATGATGTGATTCTACATTTTTATGCCAATATGTGGGTTGAATATGATGCTCAAAGGAAGACACTTGCATTGAATTCTTTTGTAAGGGGTCATCATTTTAGATGGACTCCTAATGACATTTATTCGGCTTTTACATGTGCGAGAAGGTGGTTGGGATTATTTTGCTTGTTCAATTTGGAATGATGATATGTTGGGTATTTCTATGGAAGAGGTTAAGACTTATTTGGGCATTTGGCCAAAATATTCATTATTGGCCATGCCTCTTGAGCACAGGATTATTTCGGTTATTGTCGCCTACTGTATCTGTGGTAAAGCGGGCAAAATGCCTAGCAATATGGATTACTTTTTAACTTATAAGATTGCTAGAAGAGAATCGCTTAATTTTGGCGCAATACTTATTCAATGCTTGATTGAGTCTATCACACAAGGAAATAAGAAGTTTGTCATGGGCAATGGATTTGCAAACTTCTTATTCAATCGGGCTACCTTCTTCGGAATGTAATTCGGAGGTGTTTCAAAATGATTTTGACATTGACAACATCTCACAAATGGTCCACATGCGCAATAACATGGATATCCGCCCAACTAAGATGGCTAAAGGAAGAGGGCAAGGTTCTACATCCGAAAATCCAAACGACTTCTTCAATGATGTCGAGACTGAAAGAATGGCGGCAGGGGACGGACCGAGCAATCCGGAAGGTAATATCGGTGCTCAACCGTCTAGGAGTTACACTCAAGCCGAATTTGATGAACTTAGAGCATATCATGAGGCTAAATATGAGGCTTTGGAGCAAAAGACCTCAAAGATGCAAAAATCAATCGGCAAATTGAAAAAGTTCATTAAAGAACTCATCCGCAACACATGTTTTTCTTCCGATGAAGAATGATGAGCCTATCTCTTTTCTTACTTTTCCCCTTATGTCATTTTATTTTATTGTAATGAACATAATTTGTATAACTCTTTTATTCTAATGACATTTGCTTGTTGTTTGTTGAAGGGATAAAATAGCAAGTATGCTAGTAGCCTTTTATTGTGGTGTTGGGCTTGTTGGAGCATTTGAGGGTAAAAATACTCTATTTGGCATTGTTTGATAATTGGTATGAAGTACTTGATGTAAAAGTGCTTCTTTTATTTTTAAATGCATTTGTGATACCTTGATCATTTTGTTTAGATAGATAATTTGGGACATTCGTAATGTCTTATATGCATTGCTTGATGATGTGAGCTACTTGATGGTTCTTTAAAATTTTGCTTGATGGCATTCGTAATGCCTTGATCTTTTTGGCTAAAATTATCTCAATTGGTTCGAACCCTTGAGAATTTACCTTCTTGGGACTTTTATTTGTTGAATATATCTTGAAAATTTGCTTTTAGTGATGAAAAACTTGGCTTAATATCTTTTACAAGGGCTATATACACCTTCTTCTATTTTTAACGCCCGCCAAGTGTTCGATAGAATATTTCAATGAAAGATTCATCACCTACATGATTCTCACATTTTTAAATATCTTAAATATTCATTGAGATCATGTCTTGGCAAACAAAACGAGCTTATGGATTTTTTTTTTTTTTGATACATTTCTCCCATTTCTTGATTCTAAGTTTCTAATTTTTCAATGGTTGAGTTGTATCTTTGGAGCACTTTGATAGACTTGTATGATGTTTTATCATCCTAACATTCTTTTGATGATTCCAAAGAGGAGAAACAGGAAATCGCTCGTTAGCTCAAAGAAGCTAATAAAAGCTCGATATAAAAGCTATAAGCTACGGCTTCTTAAAGCCATAAGTTGTGAACTATACTTAGTTCAATTGTTGTATGATGGTCTAATATACTTGTCTAATGGTGTTTTGTTGTGGGGAGCTTATAAGCTCTTGTACTTAAGTACAATATGTAAAAGCTAAGCTTTTAGCTTGTGGTTAATTATTTGAACATTACTCTTGATGTGCTTGTTGATGTGGGAGCTTGCGCTTATTCTTGAATATATTCACTCCCTTTATTTGGTTGCTTATGTATTTTGGAATTTTTAGTCGCTTCTAAACGGTTAGATGTTTTTACCGGAAAATCGCTTTTAAAAATTGTCCTCCTAATATTTCTAAAACTGTTTTGGTTTGTAATTATCAAAAAAGGGGAGATTGTTTGATACGAAGTTTTTATCTTAATTTTGATGATTTTATTTTTACACCAAAATAATGTTTTTAATTGTTGTCCAAATACTCCTAAATGATTTAAAATATTTTTACTATTTATTCGGAGTATTTCTTTAAGTTTTATTTTAGATAAAATTGGACAACACTTCTAATAATTTTATGTTAATATGTTTTTACATCAAAACAAGGTTCCTAAATGTTGTCTAAATACTCCCGATCGGTTTAAAATATTTTTACTAAATTTTCGGAGTATTTCTTGAGGTTCATTTTCGACAATAATTGGACAACATTTCTGTCTCGAGGTCAACCGGTTGACCTATAGGGCAACCCGTATCTGAAGATGAATTTTGGAGCAGAAAATGAGACGGAGGAATTTTTGACCAGGTCGACCGGTCGACCAGGGCGTCGACCGGTCGACACCCTGTCGACCGGACGGGAGCTGAGCTTTGAAACAGAACTCCCGCCTTAGTATTTTTGGAGTATGCGACCGGCTATAGTTGGGGACGACGGTCGAACCCTACGTCGACGGCCGCCCGTGTTAATTGTTGATATGTTCATTTCAAACTCTATTTCGTGCGACCGGTCGCCTCAAGTTTGACAAAAATTTGACCGTTTGACACAGACAAACTTTCCTTAAATTGTGGGATTGATTTCTAACAGCCTATATTCTTGATTTTATTTGTATTTTTCTCAGAGATTTTCTATCCCCAAGAGGAGCCTATGCTTGATCAATCATCTCCTATAAATAGAGGAAGTTTTGGAGCAACCAATACAACACTTGAGATACAACACAACAAGATACATTCAAAGCAAACACTTGTTCTTCATTGTTATTATTCTTGTTGTAATTTGCCTAGCTTATCACTTTCATATCTTGAGGTCTAGGATTTCTTTTCTTGATTACACTTGCACTCAAATTGTATTATTCATTATTGAGTTGTAATCTTGATTTTGGTCATCATTCAACACAAGACATCCTTGTGAGTATTCTGTGGAAAGAATATACTGGGTGATCTAGGTTATAGGTGTTTCAAGAGTGTGGTACTCTTGAGGTGTTGAAGAATTTGGTATTCTTCAAGATTGAAGATTGTGGTGATCTTCAAAGGTGCCGTTGAAGGAAGATTGTGGTAATCTCCAAAGGTGGTGTTGAAGAAAAGTGTGGTGCTCTTCAAGGTGTTGTAAGTTGAAGTTGTACTAATTTTGGTAATTAATAAAATTCTTTTTCTTTTTGAAATCCATCCCGGATATACTGGGGTGGTAGAGGATTAGCCCTAGGTGGGTTGAACCTCTTTAAATCAATGCGTGTTGTTTACATTCCGCACCTACTATATTGTCTTGGCTTGTTTTGTTCGAAAAAAAGGGTAAAATCGAAAAGATGGAGATAATCTATTTACCCCCCCCCTTTAGATTATCGTAGCCACTTGGACTTACAAGAACTTCGTGTTTTCATTTGAATTTCTTGTGAATTATGTCTTAGGGTCATATGGATGCATGTTATGATACTTTTGCCATGCTTTTGATGATTTCTTCGTTAAGGCAATTTATCAAACACCTTGTGAGAATGTGTAATGAGGCACATAATCGGATGAATTGATGATGAATTTTGCATGAGCTATATTGGTTAGGTGTTAAGACATTGATTCTCTACATTTGCAAAAGATACTAATTAATTGTTTGGAGCTTAATTGTTGATTAAATTGATGTAGACAATCATTACGCCCTATTTAACTTGTTGGCTTACATTCATCATAATTGTGCTTGTCTTGGTTTTGTTTGGGTTGATAATACATGTTATTCGGTGTACCAATTCACAAGTAATGGCGGACAGACGGAACCCTCAAGGTAGGACACGATGTCCCAGGGTGGAACCACCACAGAAGTACCACCCGATAGCCCCGCTGACTTACGGGTTGTATTGCCAAACACAAGATGCCCTCGAGCTATGGAATAAGCTAGTTATCCAAACGATGGCTCCTCAAGGTACGCCGATGATGATTGTACCCTACTTGGGATACATGACGACGTGTGGCGGTTATTTGCAAAGGTGGTGGACAAAATTTATGGGGAGAAACCTAGTTACAAGAAACTCACGCCGAATTCTTGAGCACGTTGAAAATGATCAAAGATATAAGTAACAAAGTCATTGGAATGCAATTTGGTTGGGAAATGCACATCGCAATTATCCACCGAAGAATTGAATGCCATATTTGAGGTTCCCACCGATGCGCCCCTTTCGACCATCATACCGATATAGCCAATATGACTTTTGGCGCCTACTAGTCCAAACACCGAAAATGGGCCCCATGTTGCACGAGGCCCACACTACAAAATCTTCTTAGATGCGAAATCCTGTTTGTCGGTATATACAGCAAGTCACTTCACCTCGGTGTTTGCTAGAGAAAATATTGAGGGAATGACGGCCAGAGATTTATATTTATTTCCATGTTGGCGATTGAGTTCGCATCTTGTTGTACTTCTGCTGTTACCATAGACGGCGCCAAAATAATTCTTCTTTTTAAGGCAGATCACTCAAGTAAACTGAGTTGACCAAAATTCTCTTCTCGAGAGGGAAGTCTTCACGCTAGTCCTCTTCCCGAGGGGGAAGTCTTCTTCCGAAAGGAAGTCTTCGCCTTTTTTCTTGAGCTGGTAAATCTTTGATTGAGAACTTGCCTGCACACACACGCAAATGTTAGAGGGCCCCGAGAGTTGTTCCAGGAAAGCCCCTCCGATGCTCAAGTCAGCACGGTGAATGAGAGAATAACAGTAAACGAATACTGTCAAGTATTGTCTAGGAGAATAATGAATTGATTAACTTAAGGCAATAGGGGGACCTTTTTATACCTAAGAGATGTGCCCCGTGAGCCGTGTAGGAGAATTTGGCCTATGGGCCATTGGTTTCCTTAGAAGGGCATGATACTGCGTATTCTTGTAACTTTTTACAGGAAATGGAGCTTAAACGGAAAGATATTATCTAGAAGGCCCAAAAAAGATTGAAGAATGCAAAGATAAGATCAAATAAACGAAGAAATCAGATAGAAATAAACCACACGGTTTGCCCGTGTGAGTTGAACCCATGTGATTTTTTTACACATTCGTACAACTTGATTTTCAGAGACATGTTACATGACCCGACCGTGTGGTGGTGATACAGCCGTGTGTTTGGGTGAAAAACATAGACGAAAACTAGTTGCACGGCTAGACCGTGTGAAGTGTACATGGGTCGTGCGTTCTATTTTGTCTGATTTTTTATTCCTAATCCGTAACTCTACAAGTTGATCTCTCAAAGCACCTATATAAAGGACCAAGGCCTTACACGAAAAATATACTTGATACATCACAAAATACACTACAATACACTAGATTGCACAAATCAAAGGTCTTCCGAGAGAGGAGGGTTAAGCTACGAATAACACCACAAGGCCTTGCACATCTACAGAAGAACAAAGAGTTTTGAAGGCTTGGAGGAAGATCCATCCCGACAAGAATGGTTTTTCTTTCTTTGTTTAGATCTCTTGCTTGTACTTAAACGATGTCAAACTATTTGATTTCAACTTTGTCTATGAATTTGTTATTAATTATGTTAGGCTAATCTTTCTGATCCTAGGGCATAATCAAAATTGTGGATTCATGTTAAATCTATATTGATTATTTTCTTAATTTATTTATTATCTATTACATGAATTTGAATGTTTATTTCTTGTAGATTATCTTATCAATAATTTGAATGTCATATTTGTTAGTCCATAATATGGGAGGTGAGTTTTAACAAACGAAAATCGGGTTCAGACATAAGCAGGGTAATGCATCGGGAGACTATAACTATTTATGAAGAGGTACTTCAATTCAAAGATCTTTTGGGAGTTAATAATAGTTGTAATACATCAGGAAACTGCAGTTGTTATTAATCTACTATTTATGCGTCACCCAAGAGGGGGAATAAACTAATATAGGAATTAAACCTATAGAAACACATAAATTGGTTTTGATGAACAATAATTGGATTTAATCTTGAAGAAGCATGTTGAGATTATGTGCTTAGGGTTTCTTTCGTATTTGTTGAAAAGACTTGTAGAGTTTCAGTTTTCACAAAATTTACTTCTTTTATTTTATTTGTTAATTAAGGATTTAAAAAACTTGTTATTCGGTCGCTTCAATAAAATTGGAATACGATGTTACTATAGCCTAACTGTTTCTTATTCAATACCTGAGGAATACGACCATGCTTGCCATTATTTTATAAACTACGATTTACACTTGCAGTATAGTGAAAAGATTTTCGCGATCAAGTTTTTAGCGACGTTGCCGGGATCGAAAGATTCTACTTAGATATAGTGATAAGTAGTTCAATCTTAATTGAAACAAAATTTTTTTGCAAATAATTTCTTTTTATTGTTTTTTTGATTTCTTTCTTTTAAATATTTTTATTTTTGATTTTTTTATTTTTGTAAAATAATTTTTATTGATTTGGTTCTAAAATTGTTTTTGTTAAGTGCAGATAGTGCATGATCACGCATTTCAGATCTGCCCAACCAATACCCATTGATTTGGAAATCTAGAAAACACCGAAATAGTTAAGGAAAAAATTTAAAGTAATGGCGGATAGGAATAATCAGAATGTCGTGAATAGCAGGAACAATGACGAACACCCACCTGGGGTGGACGGACATGACCATATTATGGAAAAGCCTGCGAGAAGGGCCATTAGGGACTACTTCCGGATGGAGTTTAGTCGAACCTATGGGGGTGTGGCCCATCTACCGATCAATGCAAACAACTTTGAACTAAAACTAGCATTGATCTAAATGGTTTCACAAAACCAGTTTGGGGGTAGAGCCGTTGAGGATCCAAACATGCATCTGGCACAATTCTTAGAGATCTGCAATACTGTAAAAATGAATGGTGTTTATGAGAATATCATTCGATGCCGCTTTTTCGCAGTCTCTCTGCGCGATAAGGCTAAGGGATGGTTATGCTCTCTAACACCGCCCGCAGCAGATTGAATTAAGTCAGCGGGTTCTAGCCAAATACTTTCCCCCTAGTAAGACGTTGCAATTAAAATTTGAACTTACCCAGTTTAGACAGTTAGATGCAGAGCCATTATATGAGGCATGAGATAAGTTTAGAGAGTTGTTGAGGAAGTGCTCTCAGCAGGGCTATCCCGATTACCAACAGGTTTAGTATTTTTATAATAGTTTAAGTGGTAACAAGAGAACTATTATAGATGTTGCATCTGGAGCTGCTTTGCTAGGGAAATATTCGAAGAGACACTAGAATTGTTAGAGATCCAATGTCCGACGTGTGGCGAAGGTCAAGGATAAGAAAGTTGCCATGTTCACAGAACAAGTATCCATGCTGAATATGAAACTGGATGCGATGCAACAGGTGGCTCCTAGAGATCCTACGGTTGTTGAAGAATAGGCTAATTTTGTGGGATAGCAAAAAACCTTTAACAACAACTATAGAAATAATCATACACCTAATTACTATCATCTGGGGCTGCGAAACCATGAAAACTTTTCATATGCTAATAACAAAAACGTTTTGCAACCACCTCTAGGATTTAATGTGGGTAATGAAGGCAAAGCGGAGTCAAGTGACAAGAAAACATTTGTCGAGGAGATGATATCCTCGTTTATCGGAGAAACTAGAGCTAGACTGAATAAGGATGAAGCAAAGATACACAGGATTGAGGAACAAGTCACTCAGTTGAACACAAACGTAAATGCAAAACTAAAATCTTTGGGAACACAAGTAGCCCAAATTGCTACTACAGTGAGAGGCCAACATCAAAAGGGCAAATTCCCAGGCGATACCGAACTTAATCCAAGAGAACGGTACAACGCCATTCATCTGATTGATGGTGCAGAATATGAGGGCTCAAAGATTTCAACTGACACAGTTCAACGGCAGTGATTCTAGAAATCTGAAGTCTGTCTTAAGACGTAAAACCTAGCGTTTTATGGGAGACAACTCAAATTATATCTTATTCTCATTTATTTGAAATTTCTTGATAGCCTTTGCTTAATTTGATTTTAATTCAATTTTTAATTTTAGTATTAACTTAATTTTAGTTTTTTTTTTTTTGTTTTTATGAGTTGTTGTGTAGGAGGCATCACGACAAACTCCGAGTTTTATGAAAAAAATTTAGAAATCAGTTCACACGACCGTGTGAAACTTCCAACACGGGCCATGCGGTTTGATCAATAGATACCAGTCACACGGCCAAGGCCGTGTGACATTCACACTGGGCCGAGTGAACAAATTTAACGGACAACAGAAAGCAAAGATAATAGGGCTATATGGCCTGGCCGTGTGAAATGCACACAGGCTATGCGGAACGGTCCAATCGATTTTTCTCTCATTTTTAACTTCAAACACTCAATTCTTATCCCACTTTCTCCTTTTCAAACCCTAACACTCAAAATTTCTCTCTCAAATACCCCAACTCATCTTCAATATCTCTTCAAATCTTCCACCAAAAACACAAATTCTTCATCATTTCAAGAAACCCATTTTTGAATTCTTCCATTTCTCAACTTTCACAAGTTCTCCTTCAAGTTTGGGGATTCTTAATCTTCAAATTTCAGATTTTGTAAACTTCAAAACTTGATATCTATGGCTTCTAGAGAGAGGGAGAAAATGGAACTAGAAGGAATACAAGGAGGAGAAGAGAGCTAACACCGGAGCCCGAATCGGTGTACGAGATGAATCAACTAGAGTTATCCAATTTAGTCATGCAGGACAAAACAAACCAGGCTCGGTGGGAGGTGTTTTATCTCCGACCATGGATTTCTACAAGGTATCCAGATGAACCTACTCATACTAATTTGGGTTTGTTGGAGGATTTTCGTGCTTTGTGTGGGCGTATAGATTGGCATGAATTATTAAATAGGAATTAGACTACATATGTGGTTTATACACTTGAATTCTTAAATAGTTTTGAATTAGTAGTCCGGAAATAGAATTTGATGGGGATTAGGTTCGTTTAGCCAATGACCCAAGGGAGTTATCGATTGATGATTTGAATGGGATTTATAGAACTCCGGCTTATGGAGTTGAGAAACATGATGAATTTGATAAAGATAAATTTTAGAGGGAGATTATGGGAAAACGGGTTTATACGCTGGGTACCTCGAAGGCATCTAGCATTCGAAACCCGTTTTTTGCTATGTACAACGTATTTTAGCAGATACGGTGTTCGCAAAGGAAGATAGTAAAGGGGCCTTACGGGTAGACGAATTGTTTATTCTTTGGTGTATGGCTTCAGGGACGAAGGTGGTGCCAAACACTGGGGCGATGATAACACGACAATTTAATAGAGTGAGAAAGCAAGAAAAGGGGGGAATTTGCATTGGTGGGCTTATTACTCATATAGCCATGCACTTTAATGTGAGCTTTAAGGGCTATGCAAGAGCCGATGGAGGGAAATTGATTTCTATGATTACTTTATCCGCCATGAAGATGATTTAATTTTATGGGCATGATTATTGGTTGAATCATGCGTATAGAACTAGAGTTAGGCTGCCAAACCCGGATGCCACTTCGATTAGAAATTGAAGTAATTGGTTAATGAGAGGTGATCAGGGGATTGCTGCTCAAGAGGAGCAAGATGAGCTTATGCAGGGAATGGATATGCGTAATCCTCTGACAAGCGGGGTAGTCGCCATGGAATTTTAGTGATCTTGAAAGGGTGGAAGCCGATGTGGTCAAACTAATAGATGATACTTATCAGTTGACGGTGACAGTTGATGAGTATCATACTAAGTATCTACAGAAGTTTGACGCCATCACCCAGCAGCAGCAATACATGTACGAGATGATGCCTCGTATGGATTAGTGACACATATCATAAGGCCCCTACTCTACACCTCCACTACCACAGTGAGTTTGTAAGTACTCTTTATGCATTCCGCTTTCTTTTGTAATTTTCTCATATATCGGGACGAATCATATTTTAAGTTTAGGGGGTTGTCAAGAATGCGTAAATTAGTACTATTGCATTTTGCATTGCATTTAGGATTGCATGTAGAGCATAAAATTTGCATAAAATTTTTCAAAAATATTTTTGTTTTTTTAGCATGTTTATTGCTTTAGCACGATTAATTGCTTTTGTGAGTGTTAGGATTAAAAATTCGAAAAAGTACAAAAAGTTTTCGTATGATTTTACTATGAGCATTTGATTTTATGAGATGAAATATTTTTTGTGAATAATGTGATGAATTGTTGAGGAGATGTCTTTTACTTGTTCGGCATTAGCTAAGAAAATATTTGAGCATGATGCGAAAAAATAAGCATGTGAGTTTTTGTGCGTTTAACTACTTTTATATTATGTAGTCTTAGTTTTCTTGAGTGTGTCATTCATGATTGTTTGAATTCTATAACTTGATTTGGTATCTTCATTGAAACCATGTGTGTGTGTAATTTTTGAAAATGATTTAAGGTTATCTTTGTTTTAGCCGACTTAGCCTAAAAAGCCTACCTATGAACTCATAATTTCCTAATTAGCCACTTTGACCATTAACTTTTTACTGTCAGCCACATTTTGATTTTTAAAATTGAAAGATGTTTTTTATCCCTAAAATTACTTGAGCTTATAGAAGATGGATAGTTTGGGGGAGATTTGGTAAAATTGTGAAAAAAGAGAGAAAGTTGGCAAAAAATGAGGGATGATCAGTGCATGCTTAGGTAAATGAAAGAATGATGAAGCTCGGAAAAAGAAAACAAATTTCTGAAAAAGAGAGAAAAATCGAGCAAGAGCAAGAAAGAAAAGAAAAGAAAAATTCTGGAAATTGTGAAAAATTGAAAGCTTAAAAAAAAGGCAAAAAGGCCTAAAAATGAAAAAAAGATGAAAAAAATGATGGAGTATGAGTTGATTGAAAGAATGGTTTTTATGGTGAACTGGGTTGGTGAATTGAAAGTATGTGTTCTTAAATTCTATTTGCTCAAGTAAAGTCACGTAATCTAAATTTTTCCTACCATTACCAAAGAGCCTACATTACAACCAAATGAAAAGTCATCTTTGATTCTTAAGTTGTGCACACTAAAGTGGTAGAGATGTTAGACGATTTGCAAGCCTATGGTAGTTCTACATTCATTAAATTGATTTTCAGTGCATACACTTTCCATACACTTTGAGAGTTGAGTGATACACTATTACTTGTGAGTCGCGATGTCAAGTACCCAAGAGAGTATTGATTATGCCGAACTTGTGATTGACGATTTCTTGATAATGCTGGTTTACTTAAATATGGAGTCAAATGAGATTGAATGTTTATAGTGATCTTGTGTGTTCTTTGTGCCCCTTGAGATTATTTTTCTTAGTTTGCTCGAGAACAAGCAATGTTTTAAGTTTGGGGGATTTTGATATGTGTAAAATATACGTGCATTTAAGGGCTTAAAGTGATTTATTATTAATTATGTTAGGTTAATCTTTCGATGCTAGGCATAATCAAAGCGTGGATTCATGTTAAATCTATATTGATTGTTTTCTTAATTAAATTTATGTGTTCTATTACATGAATTCAAATGCTTATTTCTTATAGATTATCTGATCAATAATTTGCATGTCATATTTGTTAGTCCATAATCCGGTAGGTGAGTTCTAACAAACAAAAACCGGATTCAGACATAAATAGGGTAATACATCGGGAGACTACAACTGTTTATGGGGAGTACTTTTCAAAGATCTTTTGGGAGTAAATAATAATTATAATGCATCGAGAGACTACAATTGTTATTAATCTACTGTTTATGCGCCACCCATGAGGGGGAATAAACTAATTTAGGGATTGAACCATAGAATTGGATTTAATCTTGAAAAAACATGTTGAGATTATGTGCATAGGGTTGCTTTTGTATTTGTTGAAAAAAGACTTGTGGAGTTCCGATTTTTAACAAAATTTACTTCTTTTATTTTCTTTGTTAATTTAGGATTTATAAAACTTGTGATTTTTCGGTCGCTTCAATAAAATTGGAATATGATGTTACTATTGCCTAAGTGTTTCGTATTCAGTCACTAAGGAATACGACCTTGCTTGCCATTATTCTATAAACTACGTTGTACACTTGCAGTATAGTGAAAAGATTTCGCGACCAGTGGGAGAAAATGGCCGATTGAGCCAAACCCGGACTCCTTTGGGCCGGTGTAATTATTAAAAGTCAATTAGGTAATTAATATTAAAGAAACATGTATAAAATGAATTATATATTTAATTTAATGAAATACTATTTTTGTCCCCAACAATATTGTTTTCCGGTTAATTTGTATATATGCTTTGAGTATCTTGATGTATTTTACTGTAAAATAGAACTATTAAGTATCTGCACAGCAATTTGTCTTTGAGTATTGATGGAATTAATGATCATTATACATGCATGATTGTTTCTAAAGGAAACACTTACAAAAATATAGCATTCATGGTGATATTAATTAATGCCAACAATTATTTTCTCCCTGATGCTAATTATTCCCGTGTACTTTGAAGGCTAGGCTGAAATTTTAAGTGGTCCTATACATACTAGGGATTAATGAAGAATCATAATGGCAAATAGGGCTGGCAAAATTGTCCCGTCCCCGCAAGCCTGCATGTAGGGCAGGGCCTACTTTGGTCCAGTCCAAACAATCTGAATCTCGAACAATCCGACCAAAAATACAAGCATTGGGCTGGGGTTGGGCTACAAGAAATGTGGTCGATGAAAATTCTGGCATGGGCCGTCCAATCCAGGCCGATTTTATGAGTTGGTCCACTAGGCTCGGACCGCCCAGACTAGCCGAAACCATTGCCAGTTCTAGGAACAATTAGAAGAGACATATAATAAATGTGCATTTTAGATTTACTTGAGTTTTTGTCATTTATTTGGCTCCACATGCAAAAATTGAAATGAAATGAATCATGACCTATTTTTGGTCCTATTAATTTTGTCAATAATGGCATATAGTGTCTAGAGAAGCAAAAGGTGAATGTGAGCCATTTTATGCTTCCTGAAGCAATGTGAAAGCTCTGAAGTGTGAGAATATATATCATGAAATGGACAATATATACAAACAGAAGTTAAAAATCGAAAAAGAATATACTAGTGGTTACATGGAGATACTGTGTATATAAATCTAATAACCAAATGTCGAATTTCAAGTATATCTTTTCTTTGAGGGCAAAACCAAATATATTAAGGACCAAATTTTGATACCAAATTAAGGCAAACACCAAACACCAATAAAGAGTATTTGTCGAATTCATCACTCAGTTAACTACAATTTAAGATATGGGCCTAACTTTTTTTTTTTTTTTACGACGTAGAGTATTCCTACTATACACCAACTGAGGACACAGACCACATAGCGATAAATCAGAATTTAAATCCATAACCTAAAGGTTGCAATAGCAATAACCCCATGTTGCTAGGCCAACCCATTGGGTTGTGTCTAACTTCTTAGTTATGTGAAAATGTAGTATCATAATTTAGCATTGCTCGCTCTTGATCAGGTGAAACTTTATAATATTTGTTATTATACTATTCAAGTGGAGTAATACTTTATGGGGGCATTAGCATAGTATGAATATAGGGGGATCAAATTACAAGTAGTAAAACAAATATATATAGCCCAAGAAAATGCAAAAATTGATTGGAGATAATATGATTTTCAATTAGAATGTAGTAGTTGTTAATATTGGAGGAGGTTCTGATGAAGGGCCTAGAGGACTTGACTTCCAACACAAATGTAATAATAGTAAATGCAGAGGATAGGTGCCCGTCATTTAAGGCTTTATTAACCCGGCCTACCCTAGAGTTCAATATAATACACATATATGTGTAAATATATAAAACAAGAAAAAAAAAAGGATTTGTTATTTGAAAAAAAAAAAAAAAAAAATTAGGGAATCGAGAAAAAAGGGGTAACATACAGCCCTCATAAGTGTGAAAACAACAGCTGAATGAGTGAAAGCTAATCAGCCCATGCAAACGTCCTTTTCTCACTCCTCTCCCCCACCTCTGCCGCGTCTGCACCCTCTTTCTCTCTCACACACTACACACACTAACTTACAAATCCCATCGGGAATGCCAACCATACATTTCCTTTCTACGCTCCCAACTACGTATTTATACATAGATACTATCAATTACATTTTAATTTGTACGTACACATAATGAAATATCATACTACTATATATATTTACCATGCTGGCATGTATGAAGAGATTTTGAGATCTTTATTCTAAACAGTGTTTCATCTTTCATTTAAATACATGTGGGTATATGCAACGTATATAGATAATGTCATTATTATACACCCAACATTTATCTGATATGTTGAAACACATGATGAAACACCATAAGAAAATATTGAAGACTCGAATTAAGAAATTTGGATTGGTAAATATGAAGATGAGTGTGGAAAATTAAAGAATATATTGTAGCGAGAGTGAGCATAATAAAAACACATGAGAGAGGTTCCTCTATTCCATGTGGTATTACATTTTCTATTTTAACGGTATTAATATATATTACGTATACATGATGATATTATGTTTTTAGACGTGACATATATAAATCTCACGGGTGTATATGATGAAATATTAAATGGAATACAAGATCTCAAGTTGTGAACGAAACACAACTTTCTTATTGTGTAAAATTCGCTTTCAAAATCCATTTCACTTGTATTGAACTTTTTATTTCATCATAAAATACATTCAACTAATTAGTTGTACTACATTGGTAGAGGGAGGGGCCATACCGACCCCTGCCAAGCACTTTATGAATTTTTAGATAATGTCATTACAAATTTAAAAGAAAATTAAGTTAGAGTTTATTATGTGATTTTTTTTGAATTTTCCATCTGACTTATCACACTTTCATGTGATGACTCGCCCTACTTTTATATATTGTAGCGTAATTGTAGAACTAGTAGAGTTGTAAACCAACACGGCCCGATGAAAATGCTAGACTAAGTTGTAGTAACGGACCTATTTAGCCCGAAGAGTCGGGTATGTGAGTTATACATATATTTTCAATTTAAAGCATGAACCAGACTGGGTTCCAAAAATGGCGACCCAATTGAATTTTGAGCTAGCAAGCCAACATCGGCCCAAATTATTTCTTTGGCCCGACAAACTGGTACGAGCCCAAGCCATTTGACAACCCCAACTACTGCATATTTATCTTAGACATATAGTATTCAATATTCATCCAGTAAACCTGAATAGAAAAGTGAAACAAAATTTTTGAATCCTTATAAATTCTATACTATATATATTAGTGATGATGATCATGGAAAAAGAAGTATAATGAGAGTGAACATAATAAAAACACAAAACTTTGTTACTGTGTTAAAATTCTCTAGTATATTAGTGGCCACACCCCCAATCTCATCCCCACATCTCTCTCATTCTCTCTCTCTCTCTCTCTCTCAGAGCTTCTTGTCTTTTGAAAACTCAACCCCCAAAAGAGAAAACATTCAGAAGATCAGATCCAAGGTGGTTAATCTGTCAAACCAGCCAAGAGCCTCCATATATACATACCTCGATCAGTCAATCTATCAATCAATCAATCAAATCAATCTCAGAAGAATCATCCAATAAGCTGAAAAAAAAAAAAAAACTACTAGGTAGCTACAAGTTATAAGAAATTATAAGAATATTAAGGAAGAAGAAAAATGTCATCTTCATCTGCTTTTGCACCGGACCACCACCAGAACCAGCACCACCTCTCTCCTCCTTCTGAGCAGCTCTGTTACGTCCATTGCAACTATTGTGACACTGTCCTCGCGGTATCTTCATCATTTCTCAATCATATTTCATCATTAATTATCTTTTATTATTATTATATAATTTTGAAAGATGTGTTAAATTTATATATATATATATATATATATATTTTATTTAGGTGAGTGTTCCTTGCACAAGCTTGTTCAAGACAGTTACAGTGCGATGTGGGCATTGCACCAATCTTCTGTCAGTGAACATGCGTGGATTGCTACTTCCTGCTGCCAATCAGCTTCATCTTGGCCACTCCTTTTTCTCTCCTCAGAATCTTCTGGTATTTTAACACATTTATTCAAACTTCTACGTACCATCGATTAGGGTTTCTTAATATGGCACCATATATAGGGTTTCTTCTCAAATCAACGGAATAATTGTTCCTTTTTTTTTTTTTTTTGGGGGGGGGGGGGTGGTATTTGTGATTTAGGATTAGGGTTTTGAATTTTTGGATTCCTTTTCTTTAATTCAAAATAAGTTTAATAGTTATGTAACTTTGTTTTCTTGAAACCTTGTATTTTCTAAGTTTCTTGTGAATTGTTTTTTTTTTTTTTTTTGGGCAAATACAGGAGGAGATTCGAAGCTCACCCTCAAACTTGCTTATGAATCAGCCAAATCCAAACGAGTCCTTAATGCCTGTTCGAGGAATGGACGAGCTACCTAAGCCTCCAGTAGCTAACAGACGTAAGATTAATTAATTTTGCACATTTTTCTATTTTCCACATTTTAACTTTAAAGTTCTTGGATTAATTAGCAGATCGATTTTTTCAATAGACATACAGTAGGATGATTTAATGATCAGAAATTCTTCTAGGGTCCATCATGCTTTAATTATATCCTTTGTGTTTTTTTTTTTATTTGAGTTTGTGGAATGTTTTGAGTCAGCGTCAACACAAACCTTTCTAGTATACAGTATTTTGGTAACCAAATAAGAAGTTGGAAACTGCTCTTTTTATTTTAAGTTTACTCTTCAACAGTTTTATTATACTTTATTCTAAACAAACATTTCTCTCTTATCTTCCCTTCTTTCATCATCTATTTCCTCTTATATCTAATCTTTCAAGAGGACCAAATGTGAAGCTTCAGATATTTGAAGGTACAATTGTTCATCAACAGTTTGTCCCCCAATATATCATGTAGCTTTTTAATTTTCCAATTTAAACATTAATTTTTCAAAACCCAATTATGTTTTCCTATTCTTTATTTCCTTACTAAGCTCATTTGATTATCATTAAGCTAGGATTTACCTATTACGACATTTTTAAGGGCTTTTTTCTTTATAAAGAAAAAAGGGATACATAATTACTAACTCAGTTATCTTTCAAAATTACAAATTCCCCTGAAATTTGTTTCTATATTACAAATTGCACCTTAAGAAATAAGAATGGTTTATTTAGATAATACAAAATTCAAATCAAAGGGTGTTTGTAACACTTTGCTTTAAGTAGGCATTTGTAATTTGGAAAGAGAACCACAGCTTTTTTGTAACTAGGTTAAACCTTAGGCATTGGTTTGTAATTATCCCAAGCAAAAAAAAATTATGGTTGTTTAGTTTGTTCTTGGCGTTTGTATTTTAAAAAAAGTAAGAAATATCTCCCCCGGGAATCATGAAACATAGTGGAATCCCAGAAAGAAATAGAAAATGTAGAAAGGTAAAATGATTAGATAATGATGAAGTAGTGATGAGAGAAAAAAGAGAGGGTGGTGACAGTAAGTAAGATAGTGAATGTAAAAATCCAAATAAAGTCAGCCAAAGTGAAATTAATGTCGACTACTTTTTGTTTTATTGTTTGTTTTTTTTTATTTGGTGTACATTTTCAGCCCCGGAAAAAAGACAGAGAGTGCCATCTGCTTACAACCGGTTCATCAAGTAAGTAATTATAAACTAATTATATACATATACATACATGTATATATATATACACACAACCCCCACCCTACCCTTACCCACCCCAGCAGGTGTGTTCGTATAGATTGATGTGCATGTGCCCCTGCAGCTTTATTATATATAGATTTAAGAGCTTCTTTTTTAAGTACATATATAAATTCATTTAATGCTAGCTAAAATCTGAAATTGGTATTATTTTATAATTTGTATAGTAATTACCAACGATGCTGTGAACAAAATTTATATATGAAGAATGAAAATTGAGACATATTCATAAAATTTTGCAGGGACGAGATCCAACGTATCAAAGCTGGAAACCCTGATATTAGTCACAGGGAGGCGTTCAGTGCCGCTGCAAAAAATGTAAGATCCAAGAATTATTATTAAAACCTAAATACTAGGGTTTTCTGTTTCATTTTTAACTAGGGTTTTTTTTTACTAGGGTTTAATCTTGTCCAATTGGTTGAAAAGTATTTTCATGATTTTTAATGTTTTTTTATAGTGGGCCCACTTTCCACACATTCATTTCGGACTGATGCCTGATCAACCCGTGAAGAAACCAAATGTGTGCCAACAGGTATTTCAAAACCCTACCTCTTAACCACTTATATATATATATCATCTTCACACATTTTTCACATACTCAGAAATTAAGCTTATGTACAACATATATGCATGATTAATCCCTCTTGTAAACAAGTAAATTTCTTTACTTATTGAGTTTTGTTTATAATTATTAATATCCCTGAAGATTAATTAATTAATAAAATTGTAGGACGGAGATGAGCATGTCCTGATGAAAGATGGGTTTCTTGGTCCTGCTAACGTGGGCGTGTCTCCCTACTAAGAGATGTAGTGGATCAGCTGTTTCAAATGTTGCTCTCTTAATCTGTGTTTGACTTTAATTAATTAGTTTCTGTCATTAGGCTTCTTAATTATTAATCTCTTATTATGCTGTCTTTCAAAAAGACTGTCTAAACAACTTTGGGTTGCTTAATTAATTAGCTTTTAATGTTTATGGTGGGAGAGGATTTTGACGCCGACTGTTTTTTAATTGCTAATTAACTACTAATCTCTAGAACCCATCTGAATATCAAGCTCGTTTATTGTTGATAATGTTGCTATTGTGCATTATAATATGTTGTTTATGTTTTTGTCTTCTTAATTCCCTCTTATCTATTCGTAATGCTAATTTAGTTCAACGGTTCCAGCCAAAATCGAGCATAGTGAACGATCATTATGTTGGAAATTAAACTTGATTTAGCCCAAGTAATATTGGGCTTGGAAGATTAATTTTGAGATAAAAGAAAAGAATGAGAGCCCAAGCCCAAATGGCCCAAATTCTAGAATATATCTAAACGTCTTATGAAAATATCTTAGATATTATATGTAGGAAATCTTGTAGAATATTCTAAAGTAAAGTAGATATTTTGGAGGATGATTCTAGTGGATGAATTATACCATTAGATCAAATAAATCCTAGCCATTGGTTAGGAAGTTGTACTAGTATAAATAGGGGTGTCTTGATCATTTTGTAACAAGCCAAAATTTGAGAAGAATCAATAAAAGCAAATATTTCTCCACCAAAAACTCTCTTACATTTCTTAGCATAAATAACTTCCCCTCCTACAAAGAGAAAATAATCCCTCTTCCAACTTCCAATTTCTAAATAACCCCTTTTCTTCTAAACTTGAGATAACCCTCCTCCAACAAAGTGGTATCAGAGCCACAAGATCACTTGTGGTTTACATAAAAATATGGCAAATGGTGTGGCTTCATTTCAAGTCCCTATGCTCAATACAAGCAACTATGATAATTGGAGTATCAAGATGAAGGCCCTTTTGGGTGCACATGACGTTTGGGATATTGTAGAAAAAGGATACGTCGAGCCACAAGACGAGACTACACTATCCCAAACTCAAAAGGATAATTTAAAAGATTCAAGAAAGAGAGACAAGAAAGCTCTCTATCTCATCTACCAAGCTTTGGATGATGATGGTTTCGAAAAGATCTCAAGTGCAACTACCGCCAAGGATGCATGGGAGAAACTTCAAACGTCTCACAAAGGAGCCGAGCAAGTAAAAAAGGTACGTCTCCAAACATTAAGAGGTGAATTTGAAGCTTTACATATGAAAGAGTCCGAAACTATTTCCGACTATTTTTCAAGAGTTTTGGCGGTTTCTAATCAAATGAAAAGAAATGGTGAAAAATTAAGTGATGTGAGAATTATGGAAAAGATACTCCGTTCTTTAAGTCCTAAATTTGAGCATATTGTCGTAATAATTGAGGAAACAAAAAATTTGGAGGAGATGACTATTGATCAATTATTGGGGTCATTACAAGCATATGAAGAAAAACATAAAAAGAAGCAAGATATTGTAGAACAACTTTTTAAAATGCAAGTGAAGGATAAAGAAGAAAGCATGAGCAATGAACGTGGTCAACATGGAAGAGGTCGTTTCCAAGGACGAGGCGGACGAGGCCGTGGTCGTGGACATGCACGAGGAGGTTTCAATAATAATGAAGATAGAAGAGAATACCCAACCAGTGGACGCGGGAGGAGCAATCCAAGAACAAGGTACGAAAAATCACAAACTAAGTGTTATAATTGTCAAAAATTTGGACACTATGCTTCCGAGTGTAGAGCTCCCAAAAACAAGGTGGAAGAAAAGGCCCACTATGTGGAAAATAAAAACGAAGAAGATGTCAATTTGTTACTAGATACAAAGGTGGTGATGGAAGACAAGACAACACTTGGTACTGACATCGGTGCAAGCAACCATATGTGTGGAAGAAGAAGCATGTTTGTGGAGCTTGATGAATCGGTGAGTGGCAATGTTTCTTTTGGAGATGAGTCTAAAGTCCATGTCAAAGGAAAAGGTAAAATTTAATCCGCTTGAAGAATGGAAGTCATCAATTTATTTCTAATGTCTATTACGTTCCAAATATGAAAAGTAATATCTTGAGTTTGGGACAACTCTTAGAGAAAGGCTATGACATTCACATGAAAGATCGTAGTCTTTCTATAAGAGATGATAGAAATAATTTAATCACTAAAGTGCCAATGTCTAGAAATAGAATGTTCTTATTAAATATCCGAGAATGATGTACCAAAATGTCTCAAAGCTTGCTACAAAGATATATCTTGGCTTTGGCATCTACGATTTGGGCACTTAAATTTTGGCGGATTAAATTACTATCAAAGAAAGAGATGGTAAGAGGATTACCTTCCATCAATCATCCCGATCAACTATGCGAAGGATGTCTATTGGGAAAACAATTGAGAAAAGAGTTTTCCAAGGAGTCAAGCTCGAGATCACGAAACCCCCGGAGTTCATACACACCGATGTTTGTGGACCAATCAAGCCAAGCTCTCTCTCGGTAAAAATAATTATTTCCTCCTCTTTATTGATGATTTCTCTAGAAAGACCTGGGTATACTTTTTGAAACAAGTCCAAGTGTTCAAGCATTCAAGAAGTTCAAAGCTATGGTGGAAAATGAAAGTGGATGCAAAATCAAGGCAATGCGATCGGATCGTGGATGAGAATTCACATCTAAGGAGTTCCAAGAATTTTGCGAAGCAAATGGAATCCCGGCCCTTGGGATCCCAAGATCCCCAAAGAAAATTGCGTAGGCCGAGAGAAAGAATAGAACAATTCTTGAAATGGCAAGGTGCATGCTCAAAAGCAAAAGGTCGCCAAAGGAGTTCGGGTCAAGAAATGGCGCAGCGATGTACTGCCAAATCGTTCTCACCAACCGAAGTGTTTGGGTAAAAACACCACAAGAAGCTCGAGTGGAAGAAAACCGGTATCTCTCATCTAAAAGTATTTGGAAGCAAAGCATATGCACATGTACTGACGAGAGAAGAAGTAAGCTTGATGACAAAAGCGAGACATTCATCTTCATCGGGTATGACTCAAATTCTAAAGGTTATAAGTTATATAATCCAAATACTAAGAAGCTTGTGATAAGTCGTGATGTAGAGTTTGATGAAGAATCATATGGGATTTTGGCTCCCAAAACAACTTCAATTTCTTTCCGGATTTTGAAGAAAAGGAGCGAGACCGATCCCGAGCCAACAATAGAAGTTCAAGAAGAGCCAACTACTCCATCCACTTCACAATCAACAATTTGAAGTAGACTCGCCACCATCATTTCTAAATGAAAGAGGCATAACACGTGCAAGGAGTCTAGAAGATCTTTATGAGAACACCGATAGAATAGATGATATAACATTTTCCTGTCTACTTGCAGATTGTGAACCTGTGACTTTTGAAAAAGCAATCCAAAATAAAAGATGGAGAGATGCTATGGATGAGGATATACAAGCAATCATGAAGAACGACACGTGAGAGCTGACCTCACTTCCAAAAGGACATAAGGCTATCGGCGTCAAGTGGGTGTACAAAGCAAAGAAGAATGCTAAAGGAGAAATTGAAAGATATAAAGCAAGTGCTAGTCGCAAAGGCTATAGTCAAAGAGCCGGAATCGACTATGACAAGGTATTTGCTCCAAATCGCGCCGCTTGGAAACAATAAGGCTTATCATTTCTTTAGCGGCTCAAAACAGTGGAAGATTCACCGGATGGACGTAAAGTCATCTTTATTAAATGGAGTTCTCGAGGAAGAAGTCTACATTGAGTGTACCAAAGGGCTATGTGGTGAAGAATGAAGAAGATAAAGTCTTGAAAGGTTGAAGAAGGCTCTATACGGATTAAAGCAAGCACCAAGGGCATGGAATAGCAGGATCGATAAATACTTGCAAACAGAATGGGTTCACTAAGTGCCCGCACGAACATGCACTTTATGTCAAGGTCGAAAAAATGATGTTTTGATCGTGTGTTTATATGTGGATGACTTGATCTTCACAGAAAAATCCGCACATGTTTGAAGAGTTCAAGAAAGCAATGACCAGAGAATTTGAGATGATTGATATCGCTTATGGCATATTACCTCGGCGTTGAAGTTAAACAACAAGAAGATGGGATTTTCATCTCGCAAGAATGCTACGCAAAGGAGATTCTCAAGAGATTCAAGATGGATAACGCAAGCCTATTAACACACAAGTGGAGTGCGGGATCAAACTATCAAAGTATGATGGAGAAGAAAAAGTGGACCCGATATTGTACAAAAGTTTGGTTGGAAGTTTGCGGTATTTGACGTGCACAAGACCCGACATTCTCTATGCCACCGGCCTAATAAGTCGATACATGGAAAATCCAACCACTACTCACATGAAGGTCGCTAAAAGGATTCTTCGCTATCTCAAAGGTACGATCAATTACGGTTTATTTTATTCAACAACTAATGATTATAAACTTGTTGGCTATAGTGATAGCGATTGGTCCGGAGATGTGGATGATCGAAAAAGTACTCATCGGCTTTGTGTTCTTCATGGGAGATACCGCATTCACTTGGATGTCAAAGAGTTGCCGATAGTCACTCTCTCAACATGTGAAGTCGAGTCACGTAGTCGCTGACTTGTGTTTGCCATGCAGTTTGGCCGAGAAATTTGTTGAAGGAACTCGAATGACACAAGAAGAGCAACTAAGATTTGTGTCGACAATAAGTCAGCTATGGCATTGACAAAGAATCGTGTTTCATGATCGAAGCAAGCACATTGACACTCGCTACCACTACATACGAGAATGCATATCGAGAAATGACGTGCAAGTGGAGTATGAGAAGTCTCAAGATCAAATTGCGGATATCTTCACCAAGCCCACTCAAGCATGAAGACTTCATACGACTTAGAAGTTTCCTCGGAATGACAAATCAAGTTTAATGGGGGTGTTGGAAATTAAACTTGATTTAGCCCAAGTAATATGGGCTTGGAAGATTAATTTTGAGATAAAAGAAAAGAATGAGAGCCCAAGCCCAAATGGCCCAAGTTCTAGAATATATCTAGAAAAGTCTTATGAAAATATCTTAGATATTATATGTAGGAAATCTTGTAGAATATTCTAGTAAAGTAGATATTTTGGAGGATGATTCTAGTGGATGAATTATAGCCATTAGATCAAATAAATCCTAGCCATTGGTTAGGAAGTTGTACTAGTATAAATAGGGGTGTCTTGATCATTTTGTAACAAGCCAAAATTTGAGAAGAATCAATAAAAGCAAATATTTCTCCACCAAAAACTCTCTTACATTTCTTAGCATAAATAACCTCCCCTCCTACAAAGAGAAAATAATCCCTCTTCCAACTTCCAATTTCTAAATAACCCCTTTTCTTCTAAACTTGAGATAACCTTCCTCCAACACATTATGTAGGAATTCTTTTTCCAAACTTTTTTGTTTCATAAATGTGCCAAATTGAAAAATTTAACAGCTTGTTTGGGAGCACTTTTCAAATATACTTTTGGATCCAAAAGTCTACTTTAATTTTAATAATAATAGGTGTTTTGTAATTAATTTAAAATTGACTTTTGAGTATGCCACATCTCCAAAATTTTTATTCCAGCCATATACACTATAAGTTGTTGGAGATAATATTACGTATTCAATATCAGATCATTACCTCCTATTTTGAGTTAATTTTTAAGTAATGGTAGTGGATTTTATAAATCCACCTATATAGAGTTATTTGAAATCTTTTCCACAAATAACTCGTCTCAAATCCAAATGATGCAACATAAAGGATCAGGGGTAGATTGATGTAACATCAATTCTTCGTTGGGTCTTTTCCTCCATTTTTTTGTTTCATAACATTATTATTCGAAAGACTGTCAATGATAAGTACAGTAAGTACATGTCTAGCATTCAGATAACATTTACACTACAATGGCAGTGTTCATAATTTCATTCATGCAGAGAGCTTTAATTTGGTAAATTGGTGCCTGCTTTTATCCATAGAAAATAGAGCTTTTTATCACTAAAAAATTAAACTACAATTTGTAAGAAGAAACATGCCAATAATGGTCTAAAAAATTGGAAATGTTTGTTTATACTGTCATTGATTATGTAATGTACAGCTAGCTTTCAATTTTATTAAAATAATAATAACTTTGTAGTGATCATTGCATACTGATGGAAGGGAACTGTCTTGAGTTAACCTTAATTTCTTGATCAATGTAAATATATATATATATATATATATACTTGAATTTGAATAGAGATCGAAAAACTGGCATCTAAAATATATTGTTCAATGCAATATTTCCCAATTAAAGTACAAATACAGATATAATTTCCATATATACCCTTTTATTCACTCATCAATCATCATGCACACTGGCGGAGACAGGGCTGGGCCAGTCTGGGCCCTGGCCCAGCCCATTTTTTTTAAAAAAAATATTTTAGTGAGGATTTTTTTGAAAAAAAAAAATTTAGTTATAATTTGTATTAATTTTTTTTGGATTTTCTATCCGGCCCACCCCATTTTCGTGTATCGGCCCACCCTGGTAAAACGTCCTGGCTCCGCCCTTGATCATGCAATGAATAACTATTCGGAGTACACAATTTCAGCATGCCTTCCATTCAGCTAAGGATAAATTTACCTCAGAAAATAGGAAGAAGAATATATTTTAGAAAATGTTTCACTATTAATCACAAAGGAAATGAAGGAATTAGCCAGAAAATATTTCTTGATTAAATTTTAGAACAAATTATATTATCTCAGCATTTGGCGTCAGTTGTTTATATGGCATCAGAGTGAGTTCATGGTGGACGCGGGATTTTATATTTGGGGGCGAAACTACAGTTGGGGGAATAAAACACATTTATGAATAATTTTGGGGGCTGAATACTAAATTTACTTTATAAATAATTTTAATATTTAAAATAATACATAGTAAAATAAATTGCAATTAAATTTTTTGGGGTGCCTAGGTCCGCCGCTGATCTGACTTGAGATGACATCCAAATTAATGGCTTCAAACACATAATGAGACTCGTACAAATTTAATATCCCTTTGCTAAAGCATGAATTTTCTACAGAATAGTGCAATCTGCACCTTCTGCTAGATATATTCAGGTTCTTGCCCACTGGTTTTCGAGTTTTTCACCATTGTAATTTGTAAACACCTTCTCACCTTAATTGATTATATATATAATATTGCCACTTTACCAATTCCCATGTAAAATTTTACGGGGCAGATCCTTATGCTATGTTTGAAATTTGGACCTCAGCGAGATTAGAGAAAATTATTACCAACAAAAATAAAGCACAAAAACGACTTCATTTAAAGTGAGATAAATATATATATATTAATCATAACACAATCTATAGACCAAACACAACCTTAAGGAATCATCAAGAATCTACAAAAACGACTTCATTTAAAGAACCCAAATGATAATATTTGTTTTTTTCCTTTAAGTAAGAAGACTTGTAGATTCTTTAATTCCCCAAGTGACTTGTATCGATGATGAACAAGGTCGTAGATGAAATTATTTACAAAATTCAAAATATCTTGTGGAATTAAAAAAAATGGCATAGTATGGTCTCACACATAAAACATACGCAATACCTAAGCCCACTAAGTAAGATCCATGACAAAACCAATTGGTAATAGGAGGAGTAGCTCACATGGCTATAAACAAAACTCTCCTCCTCTAATTAATTAATGTAGGACAACTCACAAATGACATATGTCAGCAGTTTTGACGATGAACAAGGGATGAATTATTTATGAAATTCAAATTATCTTGTGGAACTAAAAAAAATTGACTCGGAATTAATGCAAACTTTGAGAGCGAGCTCTTGCTAATGATGAGTTCTTTTCATCAATATTAACGAAATTATAAATGTACTATACTACTATTGCTTTGGGATCTTGCTCGAATAATGAGGCTACTTACCGTTGAAAAAAAGAGAAAAACTCATTTCTGTCTTTTGCTATCTTTGTGAAAATGAAAGACAGTTGGACCCCATAGGCCTAAACTGTGCTTAAATCTACCAAACTCATGCCACTCGACATAAAATATCTAAGTGCATAAATGACTAAAATTCTCGTAAAGATAAGGATTAATTCTTGGTATTGGCTTCAAGCTCATATGTCAAATTTAAAGGAAGCATCTATCGAATCATGGCTTGACAATCCGAGGAAAATCTTATTTGACTCAACAGATAGTTAGATATGCTAGACCGTTTGGTTTGATGGACTGTAATGAATTAGACGAGAGGATTGTAAATTGGGTCGAGCACCCTTGTGATGTTCTAATAAAAAGTTTGCCTTATCAGAAAAGAAAGTTTCATTATGGTTCTATGTGGAAAAAGTGTGCCAAAAATCGTTTTAAGGACGTTATCAAGCTCCTATAACACATGGAAAGATGAAATTTTAAGCAAGGTTGGTAGTATTAGAATATAGAACATAGATATTTTCAATATCAAAAATGGAGGGAATACATGTACATTATATAGAGTTTGTAGAGAAGCTAGAGAAGCTAGAAGCTATGAGTTAGTTAGGAAGCTAACAACCAAGACTAACCGCCTAACTAACTTAACTGTTTCCTAACCGTTTCTGTAACTGTTCATCTAACATTCCCCCTTGAAGCTGCACCAGGTCTGCACCAGGTTTGGAACCAGAAGAAGTAACATATCCAATAGGTAATTGTTGCACAAAAACTGAAACCGAGTAACAGGTAGAGCTTTGGTAAATATGTCAGCTGTTTGATCCTCTGAAGTAATGTGCCTGACATCTATTTCCTTTGCTAGTACTTTCTCCCTTATGTAATGAATATCAATTTCTATATGCTTTGTTCTGGCATGGAAGACAGGATTGCTTGCAAGAGCAGCTGCACTGCTATTATCACACCATATGACAGATGGTGTCTCATCTGTGGTTAAGTTGGCTAAAGATCGTCAGACTCGACTCAAAGACTACTCCCGAAACAACCCCTTGTTTCTTTGAACTCCAAGTCAACAAATTACCACCTAACATCAAGCAATGGCCACCAGTAGATCTTCTATCATCCAAACTACTGGCCCAATCAGCATCTGAATAGCCTTCCACAAGCAGTCTAGTAACAGTCCTGAAGATGAGGCCCAAGGTCATGGTACCCTTCAAGTATCTAAGGAGATGCTTGCAAGCAGTCCAATGATTAAGTGTGGGAACATGTAAAAATGACTTAATTTGTTAACAGCAAAGGATATATCAGGTCTTGTGACTGTAAGGTATTGAAGTGCTCCTATAGTGCTTCTGTAAAGAGTAGGCTGATCAAAGGATGGGCTATCGCCAGACGAGTTTATGAGAGGCATAAAGAGGAGTAGTGGTAGGCTTGCAATCAACCATATGAGTTTTCTCTAGCAAATCATGAGTGTATTTTGTCTGTGAAAGATACAAGGAGTTACCAGCCCTTCTAGCCTCCCATCCAAGAAAATAACTCACCTCACCAAGAGTTTTGAGAGCAAACTTTTGGTTGAGCAACTGAATGACAAAGGTAATAGCAGTAGAATCTTCCCCAGTAATCAATATATCATCCACATAAACCAACACCAACAACAACTTGCCATCCTGTCTCTTAACAAATAAAGAATTGTCTGAGATAAACACTTTAAATTCAAGAGAAAGAAGATACTGCTTCAGAGTAGTGAAACCAAACTCTAGGAGCCTGTTTCAGGCCATAGAGAGACTTATTTAGTTTGCAGACAGTTGTAGGGTGTAGAGGATCAATGAAGCCTTCAGGTTGAGACATGTAAACAGTTTCAGTTAAAGTGCCATTAAGAAATGCATTATTTGTATCAATTTGATGTATATCCCACTGATATGAAACAGCCAGAGTAAGAACTAACCTCACAGTGCAAGCTTTAATAACAGGACTAAAGGTTTCAAAAAAATCAACAGCTGATGTCTGTTGAAAACCCTTAGCAACCAATCTGGCCTTATGTTTATCCAAGGAGCCATCGGAGTGATATTTTGTTCTGAACACCCACTTATTGGATATAACATTCATATTGGGAGAAAAGGGAACCAGTTGCCATGTATTATTGGCTAAAAGGGCCTGAAATTCTGCTTGCATTGCAGCTTTCAACTTTGGATCTGATAAGGCTTGTGTAACAGTAAATGGTTCTAAAGAAGGAGAAAGGGAAGCAGTGTAAAGTTTAGGCTTGTGAATGCCTAGTTTGGATCTAGTGATCATAGGGTGAGAGGAAGGAGGGGCTGCAGGAGGTGCTGTAGGAGGAGACAATGGAGGAAGATCAATGTGAAGTTGAATGCCTGCTGGATTAAAAACATGAGTTTCAGTGGGTGAGTTATTAGGGGCAGCAGGAGAAGGAAGATGAGGAGAGGATGGAAGTGTAGGGATGGGAGAGGGTGGAGTAGGCAGGAGAAAAGGAAGAGATGCTGAGGGATAAAGGTGTGAAGGAGAAGGTGACTCAAACAGCTCAGAATAATGGAATTCATCTTCATTAAAAGCAACAGTAGCAGCTATAAAAACTCTCCCTGTGGGACTGAGACATTGATAGCCTTTATGAGTAGGACTATAACCAAGAAACAGACACTTGTGAGATCTGAATTGGAGTTTGTGATGGGCATAGGGTCTAAGAAAAGGGAAACAAAGCAATGCCCAAACACCTTGAGAAAAGCGTAGTCGGTGTCGATGAAAAAGTTCTTGGAAAAGAGAAGAATGAGCAAGGACAGAGGAGGGAAGTCTATTGATAATAAAGACTGAGGACTGAAAAGCATGCCACCAAAATTTTAAGGGCATTTTGGCTTGAGCTAGAAGAGAAAGTCCCATATCAACAATATGTAGGTGTTTTCTTTCAGCTTTACCATTTTGTTGATGAACATAGGGACAAGGATGTCTAAAACTGATCCCTAGCTGAGATAGATAGGGAGTAAAACTCTTGTATTCTCCCCCCCAATCACTTTAAAGACATTTGATGGTTAGATTGAACTGAGTTTTAACATATGTAAGGAAGGATTTAAACACAGAAAGTGACTCAACTTTTATTTTTAATGGAAAGATCTATGTGAATCTAGTATAGTCATCTACAAAGTGAATGTAATACCTATAACCATCAATGGAGGGGGTATGTGCAGGGCCCCATAAATCAGAATGAACCAGTTGAAAGGGTGTTGAGGTTTTAGTGGGCTGAGAACTGAAATGTTGTTGATGCAACTTTCCAATTTTACAGGCATCACGGTAAGTAAGAGAATTAGATTGAAAAGGAACATGCAATTGCTTTAGAACTTTTGTCAACACAGAGTTACATGGATGTCCAAGTTTCCTATGCCAGCAATTAACATCCTTATTACAATGCAGAGTAGAAACATTACAAGCAGCAGAAATAGAAGAGATAGGAGATACAGTACTTTGCTGAGAGTTTGAAGAAAGAAAAGCTGAAAATCTTGACTTGGATAGATGAGAGAAGTCCAGTTGATAGAGTCCATCCTTAAGATGACCTTCCAACAGGATCTGATTGTTGTGTTTGTCCTTGACAAAACAAACATCATGATGAAATTCAATAAGAACATGATTGTCATGAGTGAACTGTGATATGCTGAGCAATTTTTTTGTGATTTGAGGCACATACAAAATTTTATTAAGTAATAAGGACTGAGTGTGAGATTGAGAGGGAATGGAAGTAGAACCAATGTGAGTGATAGGGAGTTTAGAACCATTACCTACAACAAGCTGATCATTTCCATTGTAGTCAGCCTTAATGGAGAGATTTTCAAGATCAGTGGTGATATGATTGATTGCACCACTATCAAAGTACCAGTTAGGATCAGTTGTAGAAGAAGTGGATGAGCCTGGTACTGAGTGTAATAATGCTTGAGGCTTAGAAGAAGCATCAAAACAAGATTCAAAAGAAGTAGGGGAACCATTGAAGCTGATATCAAATCTCTTGAAGCATTTCAAGGCAATGTGACCTGTTTTGCCACATAGCTGACAGATAGGTTTGTTTGAACCTCTACCAAATCTTCCACCACGGCCTCTGAAATTTCGACATCCACCTCTGAAGTTAGAGCCTCGAGTGTAATTAGCTACATTAACAGATGGTGAACCTCCAGCAGTAGTATGGTGAAAAGCCATAGCATGAGCCTGAGTATGATTTTGTAAACGCATTTCATGCGTATGGAGAGCAAACTGAACCTCTTGCAAGTTTAAACTCTCAGATTTGGTAGTAAGATTGACCACAACAGAGTCATATTCTGGACTAAAACCTCCAAGTATATACATACACAACTTATCATCAGAAATCACACAACCAACTGAATTTAGATCATCAGCAAGAGTTCTCATCTTCAGAATATAGTCATCTACACTTAAATCTCCCTTTTTAAGTGTTTGCAACATAAAATGGAGTTGCATAGATCTGGCTTTAGATTGAGACTGAAAGAGATTTGCAAAAACTTTCCATACCTCATATGTTGTAGAGCAACGGCTAATGTGTCCTAGCATCGATTCACTAACAGAGGACAACATCCAACTCAAGAGAAACTAGTCTTTTCTCACCCAGCTAACATACGCATAATTAAGAACAGCATCAGAAGTCTCACCATTCGGAGAAGAAACAAACTGAGAAGGAATTGAGTCTGTGCCTAGTAGAATTCCTTCAAATCCATGTGCTCGCACTGTGGAGAGGATCTGCGATTTCCAGAAATGATAGTTGTTGCGATCCAACCGGATAGAGAGAGGAGTGAAATGAGGAAGAGAAGGCACAAGAGAAACAATTGAATCCGCCATGAGAGGAGAGTAAGAAAAACTTGCCGGAGAAGGCACCGAATAGTATCAGGACCGGAGAGAGGAACTGGCGAATGATACCATATTAGAATATAGAACAGAGATATTTTCAATATCAGAAATGGAGGGAATACATGTACATTATATAGAGTTTGTAGAGAAGCTAGAAGCTATGAGTTAGTTAGGAAGCTAACAACCAAGACTAACCGCCTAACTAACTTAACCGTTTCCTAACCGTTTTCGTAACTGTTCATCTAACAGGTAGATGTGATAAGATTTATATAGTATTATTGAGAGCCTTAATTATATGAGGGATTCAAGTTTTTCTATACAATTACTAGATCATCTCAACATCTTCATTTGCGTTATAAGTCGAAAATTGTTCTCATTCGTATATTATGAAGAAGATGTTCTTTTAAAAGGGAATGGGTACACAATTACATCTTAATATATAATAATGAAATAAAGTACAATGACTAACTATATATCAGGGTAATTAATAAAATTAATCCGATTCATACATTTCTGAATATTCGAACTTGAGAATTTTCAAGTTTAAATTAGGTTTCTCGTTGGCTGATAAAGAGATTAACAAAATAATAGGTCGCGTATATTCTTTAGCCCGAAACACAATGTAAACTTAAAAAAAATGGTTGTTTACATACAGTTAGTGAGGAAATAGAAAATACCAGACATACTTTAAGTGATTGACGATATATGAGTGTGACTTCTAGTCCGACACTGACAATTATTGCAAACAACGTGGTTAATAAATAAATAAAATTTAAAAAAAAAAAAAGGCATGGAGGAGTAAAACCATGTGGGATATGTTTATTGTTAACGTTAGACGGAGTACGGACGATATTTTGGACTTTGGAGCAAGATTAAAAAATAGATCGAACAAGGAATCGCTCCATTCATCGAACTTTATGTAATGAATCGGCCCAATTGTGTGAACAGGCCCAACCAAATGTCACTAGGCCCATATTATTAACTGAGCACTCCAAAAGCATGTATCATATTAATATGGACATTCATGAATTTACAAAAATTTAGTTGTGGGCCTAGAACTATATTCCCTACAGAGCCCAAAAAATAATAGAACTCATCCAAACCCGTGTTATTCTTGCTTGAAGTCCCTATGCAAATAACAGAAAGCTATTATGCGTGTTTAAGAGTTGACCCGGAACAACATTGGAAATCTACATATATGCCCTTCCTCAACGGTTAGAAATTAATGATATCCTGAAGCAATTGATTGTGAATTTCAGATTTCTACCTCCAAAACACACACACACACACACACACTTTACTAAGAAATTTAGCATAGTTTAATTCGTTGAGTACTACCAAAAGAGAATTATTTGCTTCAAGAAACTAACATTATAGTTCCAGGCCAATTAATTAAAGGCAGATTTTATATTACATTGCAGTCACCAAAATGACGGTGGATTCTTGACTTAAATAGACCAACTGAAAAGCTTATACTGGATGGTGCAATAAAGGAAAGAAGGGTCATTCTAATACAACAGGGAACAGTGAAGAATGCAGCAAAAGGACAAAGGCGGTTTTACTTTTAACACCCGAAGAGAAATGGCAATTGTAGTTTTGGTAACAGTGTTGTTACATACAAGTTGATTTTCTCTGAGTCAGTTCTAATACCTTTACAAAAAGACAGGATAATTACAAAAACTACCCGTGAGGTTTAGCCTAATTACAAAAAAAGAAAATCAGTTATCTTTCAGAATTACAAATATCCCTTGACATTTGCTTCTATTTACAAATTCCACCCCCGGGAGGGTTCTATTTACAAATTGCACCCTCAGGAGGGTGGGAGGGTGGTATTTGTTAGGTATGTTGTTTAACACACCTTAAGCCTCTATTTGTAATTTGAAAGATAGCTGGAGTGTTTTGTAATTAGGTTAAACTTCAAAGGTAGTTTTTGTAATTATCTGTAAAAGGAACCAAGAGAACCTACATAATGTGTTTTTTGTGTGTGGGTGTTTGTTAAACAAACAATAGAACAGAACGCCAAAGAGCCAGTAAACAATTCCAAAGGACATCAACCAACAATTTTGTCACTCTACTGTAATGGGTGATTTCATGCCAATACCTGCAGACAATCCTTTTTCTCCATGACCTACAAGGCAACACAAATGCAAGAAGGAGAGACCCCCTTGCAAGTGTAGAAACAGTTTAAGCCATTCTCACACTTAACTGAGTTATTATCTGCTATGAGTCTTCTATTTTCATCAAACCACATGCAGAAACAACAATCCAGATAACGAATAAATATTGCTGGCGCAAATAATCAGATAGAGCAATTTCAATGGAAAGCAAAGTTTGTCATCGATGGACATACATTCAAGGACTTGGACACAAATGAAAACCAGAGATAGCCAGGAACAACAACTATGCACTTGTGCTCCGAAATTCTGAGCACTATCCTGTAGAAATAATATCTGGCTATAAAATGTGAATTACGGGTCATCACTCAACTAACCATTACCAAATGGATGGAAAACATAAGTGAAATGCAGAAAGCCCACTCTATGGTGAAGCTAACAAGAAATGAGGAGAGAATGAGGTGGGGTGTGTAAACCTGTCAATAGGACAAGTCAAAACAAAGCCAAAAGACATTTGAAGAAAGAATACATTCTGACAACTGATTTATGAAGTTCACGCAATTAGTTATCAATTAAAAGGCAAACTTTAATCTTCATGTCACCACAAGGAACTGTAAATCAATTTTCGAACTCAATAAACCAGCTGGAAAACTTTTACTGCTGATACCACAAGGGTGCATTTGGATGGAGGGGTTTCAAATCCTTCATCCCAAAACATAATATATGGATTTGAAATCCATTGATTTGGGTTTATAAGCCAAACAAGGGTGTGGATTTAGATAAGGATTTCAAATCCCTCATCCCAAATCCCTCCATCCAAATGCACCCGAAACGAAAAGAAAAACAGTTTTCAAATGTAGCAGCAACGATAAAGATGCAACATCAGTACAGCACGTTATCAACAATTTCAATAGCCAAGTTATCATTATAGATTTAATAACACTGAGCTACATACAAGTTGACTTCCATTTTTGTCAGTCTCACTCCAACCCCCTTAAAAACAAGAAAGTGCAAACAAGAAAAATCGTTACTTTCTTCTTTTTACAAGTATTACGAAAACCTATAAGAGAAATTATACACACTCAACAGAACTATGACTAAAGCAAGTTTGTATGGCGAGGGAGCGACCAGCAACCCACAATAATGCAACCAAATATCTAAACTCTTATATGAAGCAAGTTAACTGCCCCTCCCTATGTTAAGCCACACGTTATGATTCCTATTTCAATCAACCAGCATAGATCCTTATAATCAACTCATAAAAATCACATTTCAGTATGCTTTGAGTCAGTGAGATAAACCTGTGACTGAATGACTGTCCTGCCAACTTTGAATCCAGGCACAACCGTAAATCCAACTCTCGGCCTAGTCTTTCTTGGCAAACCACATTTCCCCAAAACATCCTCCATGTAGACTATCGAAAACTCTACTCCTCTCCCCACCTGAAATATCTCAACCGCGGGGTTAAACGAATACGCTAACTTGTGAAGCAGCCATATCGAGCTTGCCATCCTAATAAACGATTCGTAAAACACAGTCAATGATTTCCATGATTCCAATACCTTCTCCTTCCTGTCTAAATTGCTAAAAATCGATGACTCCATTGTTGGATGAATGAGTTCTTCATACTTCTTCTCGCAAAATCGCGAAAACTCACATTTTGGGTTCTTACTCAAAATCTCCATAGGATTGCTTGCAACATGTTCTATTAACTGTCTGAGATAACTGTTGTTTTCACTATCATTATTACCATTTTCACTATGTTTAGAGCCATTGCAAATAATTTCATTATCACATAACCGGAAATCATTCTTATCAAAATTGTGAAACATACCCAAACAAACATAAGATAGAAATGCATACCGAAAATGGCCCTTTTTCGCATAATCCACGCCTGAATAAACAGAATTAGCTGCTTCCTCCAAATCCCACCCAGCCCTTTGCATCAAATCAATCAGCAGCTTCACAAAACAACGCAATGATTTAACTGAATCACCCAGCATGGCTTCAAAAACTCGAATTGTCAACAAAACCTCCATCCCTAAACCAATATTCCCATTTTTCAAACCCAATTTTCGCGACAAATCAGCATTCGAAACCAGAATGTTATCCAATTTTTTCCTCAAATCCCTTGCTTCGTCATCCTTAACATCCATCTGGGATTGCAGGGAATTCACAATTGTCTCCAGAACCCTGAGCTTGCTCTGATTCTCCTGCACTTGAAATTCCAAAAATGTCACCGCTGGAAAGTCAAAGCCACAATTCAAACCTAAGCTCCTCTTCTTCGAATCCTTGTACAAGTCCTTCATCTCAGTCAATTTCTGGAGAATTGAAACTATCAATTTATCAGCCAGTTCAAGGGCATTTTGGTCAATTTCCGGCACATGGGCTGCTTGAAATTGTAAATACGAAGCTTCAAAGGAGGAAAGAGTGGCGAAGAGGGAAGGAATCAAAGCTCGGATTAATTGGGCACCCGAATTATCCGGGCCGGAACCCGAGTCCGGTTTAATGACGACAACTTTCTGGTCGAGGATCAACTCCTCAGCGGAGTCGAGGAGGAGGGTGACGTCACCATCAGAGTCGGCGGCGGCGGAATCTTCAGCGAAGAGCTCGTAGGTTTTGGTCTTGAAAGCGAGGGCGAATTTCTGGAACATATCGGAGATTTGCGGAGGCGGCGGCTGTTTTGACGATGGGCCGCCTTCCATTTCCACCATCCCCTGAAACCTATACATACAGATACAATTTTATACAATCCTGCTTTTGTATATAACGTATTCTTTTCTTGCAAATTTTGAGATTGCTCTCGTGGTTGTGAGTTTGGAGGTGCTTTGGATGACTTAGAAGGAAGGTGTGAAAATAAATATAATTCTGGGCTAGTGGGACTTCGCTTTTAACCTTTTTTGCTGTTTATTTTAATTTCTATTAATAGTTATGTTATCAAATTTTTAAGGTTGTTTTCCTTTTATGCCACAAAAAATATAGAAAGAAAACAAAGTTATTTAATGCTTGTTTGGAGCAATTTTGAGATGGATTTTTTGGATTTAATAGTTCATTTTAATAATAACTGATGTTTGATGGATAATTTAGAATGAACATTGCATAAGTTACTCCATCAAAAATTCATTCTAAAGAAGTTAGAATTGAGACTTTTGAAAAATTACTTACTAAGAAATTCATTTTCTATATCTACATTTGTATAAGTGTTCTCAAACATGCACTAAATTTATTCAGATTTGTTTTTTGTAAATGACATTACATGTTTTTGTTATATCCAAACTCGATTTATCAAATCTGATCTCGTACTGTGTACCTTTAATCTATACAATTTTATTTGGATTGCAAATTGGATTTCTTGAATCTGGTCTCTTATATACAATTTTATTTGGACAAACGCTTTATATGTGAAGTTTAATTAAAAAAACTGTATATATCTCTACTACACACCATCTATAAATATGTAAAATCAACAAATTCAAGGATTTGAATATGGGAGCTATTTATGTTAGGTTAGAGTTGAATAAGCTGGTTTTATCCCTCCTACCTCAAACCTAACCTCAATTTACAAACTTGATTACACAAAGTCAATTATTGATTTTGAAATAATATATTTTAATCTTATGATGCATGATATATTTCATTTAATATACAGGTCATAGACAAAAACTTGGGTTAGACCAACTAATGGTTTTTTTTCCGTTAGACAGATCCAACTCGGCCTGAGTTTTTTTGTAATTTCATGTAACGGTGACATATTTGTAATATTCTGGGGCGGTGTTATAGGATCTTCGGACCGATGGTTTTTTGGTAATATTAGGGGCCGTTAAAAGTATTAGTTTTTCCCCTAAAAAAATATTAGTAGTACACCTGAAAAGTATTAGTAGTACATCTTAAAAGTATTAGTAAATAGTAATCCTCTTGAACAATATTTTTGAGTCCAAGTATGAAAAGTGTTGATTTTTTGCCTCAAAACCCTTAGTAATCCACCTAAAATGTATTAACTATCCCCTTGAAAAGAATTAGGCAGTGATACAATATAACGCAACCCTCAAAACTATTAGTTTTTCCCTTGAAAAGTATTAGCAATCTCTTGGAAAAGTATTAGTAATTCCTGGAAAAGTATTAGTAACCTCTTGAGCAGTTTTTTTAGTAATCCTCATATAAAGTATTGTTTTTTCCCGCAAAAATATTAGTATTCCCCCTAAAATTAATAATCTTATTGAAAAGTATTAGATTTTTCAATTAAAGGTATTTCAGTATTTCTCCTGAAAAATATTAGTAGTCTTCTCAAAAAGTATTAGCATTCCTCATGAAAAGTGATAGCAACGGCTAATGGATGTTGTTGTTGTGGTGTTAGTGGTTGTGCGGGTCAATAGGCGGATTGACCACGGGCCAGGTACTTGGATCCGTTAGATGGTCTGATAGGAAACTAACCCCAGGCCATGTACGTGAATATGAGTCATATGACTAAAAAGATATATAGTTTAAAAATATTTTATTTAAAAAAATATATCAGTTAATTTTTTTTTACAATAAAAATATTTTTTATTAATTAATTCAAACCAGCAATACATCGATAGAAGACATAAACAAATCTGTTAAAAAACCATAAAAGATGAAACTATGAAAAAATTCATAGCATCTAGGTTAATAACAAAACTCGGCTTAAAGCTTACAACTTTGAAAATTCTATAATGTCTAGAATACATATGATTCCAGATCTGCGACATGCTGAAGACCACAATTTGATTTATCTTTGTTGGATCGAAAACTTGCTCGTCTAAGACTCTAAATTGCCTGCATACAAAAACACCGCACCAAGACGGTTACAAACTAAACGCCGCACCAGATGGCGAAATCACAAACAAGACAAAAATAAATAACTCAGATAAACGTGTAGAAATCACTTATTTAGAAAATAAAAGTTAAAGGGTGTAGATGGGGTGATTTCATGCCAAAAATCACCCCTTAACAATGAAAGGCAAAAAGAGAAGCAAAAGGAGAATTTGAGAGAAAAAAGAGGCTAGGGTTTGAGAAAAAAGTTAAAGGGTTTTTTTGAATAAGTGCAAATATATATATAAAAAATGAAAAAAGAGTAATCCGATCAAGCGGCGGTCGTGAACCAAATGAAAGCACGAAAATAATGTCAACAACCAAAACGAAGTGGTCACAAGCCGAAAATGGTGAATGGTTAGAGGGTAAAAACAATTGATACTTAAATGTAAAAAATAATATATCGTCATCTGTTAAAAATATCAGATATTTTTCCTTAAAAAAGGATGAACCACATCCCTGAGGGGCCCCATTGCCCTTGCCCTAAAGCTTCGTGGAGGATGTGAAACGCGGGTTATCATCGGCCTAGTCGTCAGGTCCTTGGGTTGCCAAGATCGAAGTCACCACACGCGAAGTTCTTCTCCACCCGCGTAAATCGTTACGGGAGGATTCGAACAACCACCGCGGTGGGTGGCGTAACAGATATCACGTCACCCAAATTTTTTACCAGTTGAGCTATGCCCCGGGGGCATCAGATATTTTTCCTTGTTTTATCATTAAGGTGAACTTAGGAGACTAACGGTAACAAGAGTAATGATAGAGTAACAGACTAACAAGTAGTGGCCGACCAATAGATAATTAGAAAAAAGTCCAAGTTTCAAGGTCTTCCTGTTTTCGGCTATGGTGTGGAACAAGGTAGACCACCATAATATATTGTTTTCTGCCATTTGCTTATATTTGATTTACAAAGTTTTAGAACATAAATTAGTAAATAAATGGAAACACATATGTCAAAAATGATCAAATTAATGAAACTCGAGTCATGTTCAATTTGATTAAAGATCAACAATCAAATAAACCGAAATGCTATTTATAAATCTTGATTAGAATTAAATAACTAACTGACTCGATTCATTTTATTTTACACGTCTAATCCCAATGTATGAATATCGATAATTTTTGGAGTCTGAAATTATTGTATCGATGTCGCAAACTAAAGATATTTAGGATAAAAAAAAAAAAAGAATGGCAATTGAAAGACCCAAAATATATTTGTCTTTTTAAAAAGATTTACAAAGTCCACCTATTTTTTACCAGCCACAAAGAGTTTTTTTGCACTATTTTTAGTTGCAGAAATGTAGCAAAAAAAATAAAAAATAAACAAATAAAATGTAGCGGGCGGGTTCTATTGGACCAACTACCCGCCCGGACCTCGGTGCTTCTTCAAAATTTTACCAGCGACCCCGCTTGACCGGGGTCTGAACCCGTCCCAAACGGGGTGGGTTGATGCGGGGCCGGATTTAACTCACCCCATTGCCATCCCTAAGAAACATCAAGTCAAGTAGGTTAGAGTTCCTTGGGGTCGCTATTTTTGGAGGTCATCCCGACTTTTCAGGCCTATGAAATTGCAACTCAATCAGGCTTTTTTGTCGGGTCGACCCCCGGTTCGGCCTGGGTTTTGTGACTCAAAGATGGGGCCTCAAGTCTTAGTCTTCACATATGCACCATTTGGCTTGTCTACTACTTGGCTTGTTTAGTGCGGTTCGTATGGTTAGCCCGATTTGTAGCTATTAATGTCACGCCCCAAACGTGACGCGACAACGATCAATCACTTAAACAGAATTAAATCAACGATCTAAACCAAAGATACCAAACTCCAAGTGAAATAGAGTCTAATGCGGAATTAAAATAAACACGAGTACAAATTACAATCTTAAAGTCTGGCGGTATCCGAATACAACCCAAAAGATTATCTGATTAACTTACAGTCCAAACAAAAATAAAATGAAGGAGTCCCACAACAAATAAAAGTAAAAGGAAATGTCGTTCCACATCACGGGTAGGGATTCAATGCGGTAGGTTCGATGTCTTGTGCCGAACTCTTCATCTAAAGGTTAGAAAGCGAGGAGGGAATGAGACAAAGAAATCTCGGTGGATGGGGTGATCGTGTGCAAGTGTGGCGATATAAATAGTTAATGCGAGAAATTTAGTTGTATGAAAACGCGTGGCGATGATGCATGATTTCACACCAGTCCATAAGCGTCGTGATAAATATATTAAGTAACATACTTATATATTTTAAGAAAATAGTTCGTGGTCACGCAGACACTATGGTTCAAGCGGCAGGGGAGGATTGCGTGCGGATTTGTAATGCCAATCCTATGCAAGACAAGTAGCGGTTTGCACGGGTTTGTAGCGCCAACCTATGCAATACAAGTAGCGGTTGCGTGCGGTTTGTAGCGCCAACCAAAGCGGGTCCGATTAACTCCTAATCGTGTGGATCGCAATGATTCCTTCGTTCTTCCTTGTAACTCCCGAGCAAGATGGTCCAAGACTGTCACCTTATCGCTCCGTGAAGCAAAGACAAAATCCACAGTGGAGCTAGCAAGGCTCGGATTTGTCATAATCATGATTATACCTCAAGTACTACGACCCGCTTCCTTGGACAAACTCCGTCCCTCGATTGCGGGATTAGGGCGATGGGTAGGAAGAGTGGAATAGCGGCCGAGCTGCCGGTTCCATCCCCGACGTATCCATTCCGATTGTGAGCTCGACACACCAAGTTGACTCAGCGGAAAGTAAACACAAGTTCATGTAGTCAACAGGCGAGTATTATTGATTAGGAAGCAGTTCATGAAAAGTTTTGAAAATTTGCGTAAGGTAATTATGGCGTTGGTGGAGTTATTTGGATGAAGATGATTATCGGGAGGATAAGCAATCTTCGATATCTTGAACGATTAGGTGGAACATAAGTCCCATTATAGATTCAAATCGCAAGAGGAAGTCGCCCGCGATCGGGTATTAATCGGTCAAGCGATCCGATAAGTCAAGGGGTTTTTGAGAAATTAAAATATTTTAATTATATGTTGAAGTAAGAGAGTCCAGGGCTGTTTCTTTAAAAGAAAATAATTTGAGTTAGGTCCTTATAAAAATAAAATTTACAATTAGCCCCGTTTTGTCAAAACCAATACTTTTGGGGTTAAAAGTTAAATAAATAAATGTCCCGACCTTGAAAAATTATGAGGTCAGTTCCTAAATTCTCTAAATTGTTCAGAGATTCAGTTTTTAAAGTTTTGAGGTCGAGTTTTTATAAAATTCTCACATTGGCCCCAAAATTGTTAAAATTGTCATTTCGGGCCCTAAGTTTAAAATAATCGGAACTCACAAACCGGAAGGGCTTCTAATGTGATTCCAGTTGGAAAATGTCACTAAGGTTAGTGGGATATTGGGACAAAAGCAGTTTTAAAACGTCATAAGTATAGGTCCCTCAACTTTTGAAAATCTCATTTTTGTCCCATTTGAAATAATTGCCTTTAAGGCTTTTAGGGTCCAATTGTTATGAAATTTGAACCTTGGGTCCAAAATATAATTATGTTATAGGTAAATTAGTATTTCCAGGTACATGGGCTGTATAAGTTCTGGAAATTTCATTTGGGTCCTCAAGTTTAATCTTTTACAATTTGGTCCCTCAAGTTTTATAAAATTACTTTCCAAGCTCTAAACACTTGGATTTTTGGAATACACTTAAAATATGTTATTTCCAGTCCTTTAAGAGTTAAAATTTCAAATTTTAAATTTAGGATCTGGTACAGTTTCGAAATTTGCAAAATAGCCCTTAAACTTCTCAAATTTTACAATCTAGTCCTTGGGCTTTTGAGGGTTGATTTTATTTATCTAAAAACTCTTAAAAATTTATTAAAATGTCAAAACAACATTTTTGAACCTGAGTACAGTCCCAAAAATCGAAATTTACAGAGAGGTCCCTTAAGTTTTATTTTCTTGCACTTAAGTCCACCAACTTTCCATTTTTGCATTTTAAGTCCAAAAATCGAAATTTAATCAATTATGCTCGACTTGTCCAGGTTATAGGCCATACAAAACATAGATTTCAAGAGTCATAAACATACATATCCATCCCATACAAGAATTGATCAAATATGACAATAAAGTGTACATGTATGTCCTAATTTTCGGTAAATCGCATTTTGAGCAACACTTGAGAAATTTTTCAACTTGATACAAGAAAATAGCATGCAATACATAATATATATCTCAAATGCTCAATAACAAAATACTACATGCATTTTTATGAATTAAAGCACCTAGAAGTTGAAAGGATTTTTCCACCCACCTTAAAGATCGGTTTGTTGGTGAAAATGGGATAAATCTCTCTCGGTGAAGGAATGACTTAGGTCAGCCCCTAAGTCAAGGAATATCAAAAAATATAGGAGTTATAAGAATGTGGTTAAAAATTTAGGGAAAAGAAGAAGATAGTGAGAAAATTGGAAATACTACACTTACCTGTGTAGTGAGTAAAATGTGACTAGTAATGGGCAAGTATAAGGTTTTGGTCACCCTTAATGTCAACCACCAAGGTCAGCCCCTAAAACTCCAAAAATGAAAATGGAGTGTAAAAATTTGGAAAATAGAAAGAGAAGAAGAAAGTGTACTAAAAATTCCATTTCTTACCTTATAGTCAACTTCTTCACAATTTTTCTTCAAGATGACTAGTCTCTTAACTTCTTCAAAGGTCTTCTAGGTATACCTCAAATTCAAAAATCAAACTTAAATTAGAAGGTGAAAGAGGTGAGCTAGAAGGTATAAGAATAGATTGAAGAAGAAAATTTCTTACCTTGTGTAGTGTATATGGTTCGAATTTTTGAAGAAAATGGGAGATGAATTCTTGAAGTTTTGGTTAAGTGTTAGTGAAGAAGATGAAGAATAGGTAGAGAGATGTAGGAGGATTTTTAGAGAGAGGTAAGAGGAATTTCAAGACTTAGAAGAAATTTGGTGTTGGTGAAATGAAATGGGAAGAATAAAAATTTTGTTTTGTTTTGATTAAATGATAAGTTAGAGTAATAATTGAGGAATTGGGGAAGAAAGTAATATTTAGGTATCTTTATTAGGGACAATGGGCCAAAATGCTAAGCTTAGGGGAAATTTTTAATTTGGTCTTGTTTGACCAATTGGATGATTGAAATGGTGGGATTAATTTAAGATGTAGGTTTGAATTAATGGTGTATAAATACACAAGAGGATTACACAAGGTGTACATGTACAAGAGTTGAGAGATATTTCTACACCAAAAAAATTACACCAATGCCGTCCCCCTAAGGGTATTTTGGTAATTCCATATATTTTTCTTTCCAAAATTGATGATAATAGATGAATAAATATCAATCTCCAAAATAATTAGTGATGTCCTTGATCACTTATAAGTCTCATGATCACTTAATCTAAATCGAATTCTTAATTCTATAAATTATAATCCCTAAAATAAATAGTCTCTTAAAATTCTAAGGTGACTAATAATACACCAATAATAATAATGATGATCAACCAAGTGATCATAAATGCGAATTAAAATTAATAAATGATTATGATCACAAATAGAAATTAAAAGAATTAAATGCAAAATATATTTATCATTAATATTTACCCGTCAAAGTGACGCGGTAGAATTGTCAAATAGTACAAAGACGATACGTGATACAAGTACATGTTCGAATAAAAATCGAGGGCTTCACATTCTCCCCTCCTTAAAAGAATTTGGTCCCCAAATTCTCTTCGTAATAGTTAAGGTATTGATTCCTCATGTCTTCTTCCTTCTCCCATGTTGCGTCTTCGTCTCGGTTGTGGTTCCGCCATACAACTTTAACCATTGGAATCTCTTCACGCAACCCACGATCTATTTGGTCAATGATTCGATTGGTTCCTCGGTGTAAGATAAATTCTCCATTAGAGGAGGAGCATCACGAGTGATAATATGCTCGGGATCCCGGTTGGTACCTTTTCAATCTCGATACATGGAATACATCGTGCATTCCGCGTCTTGTCTGCGGTAACTCGAGTCGGTAGGCCAACTTCCCGATCCTCTCGCAAAATCTTGTAAGGTCCAATATATCTCGGACTTAGTTTGCCTCCCTTCTTTGGATTGATCAATCCTTTCCGTGGCAAGAGTCCGAGAAATACTTCATCTCGGCTTCAAATTCCAAGTCCTTTCTCCTCTTGTCCGCGTAACTCTTTTGGCGGCTCGAGCCATGCGGATTCGTTCCTTGATCAACTTGACCTTCTCCATGGCCTCCGAACTAAGTCGACCTTTGGAATCGATGGTGACTTTCGTTTCTCTTTTGGAGTCCATTGGTCATCAATCTCCAGTGTAGTGGGGATCTGCACTTTCGCCCATACAAGGCTTCGTAGGGTGCCATCCCAATCGTGGCACGATAAGCTGTTATTATAGGCGAACTCGGCCGATGGTAAGTGCGAATCCCAACTTCCTTGAAATCGATGTGCGGGCTCGCAACATGTCTTCCAGTGTCCGAATTGTTCGCTCCGACCATCGGTTTGCGGATGTCTTCTTTGTCTTTGAAACTTAGCGAGGTACCCAATTCCTCATGTAAGCATTTCCAGAATCGGGAGACAAACCTCGGGTCTCTGTCTGACACAATGTCGATTGGCACTCCATGCAATCGGATGATCTCTCGGATGTAAATTTGCGCAAGTTTCTGCAAGCTGTCGGTTTTCTTCATGGGTAGGAAGTGTGCAGATTTTGTGAGTCGGTCTACGACTACCCATATAGCATCATCGCCTCGTCTGGTCCTTGGTAGATCCGTCACGAAGTCCATCGTTATGTGTTCCCATTTCCACTCGGGAATTCTCAACGGTTGTAACAAACCAGATGGTCGTTGGTGTTCAGCTTTTACTTGTTGACAAGTCAGGCATCTCGCAACGAACTCGCGCTACACAGTTCTTCATGTTTGCCCACCAGTAATGTTGTTTCAAGTCCTTATACATCTTGTTTCCTCCGGGATGTATAGTGTATTTCGAACGGTGTGCTTCTGAGAGGATTCTGTTCCTAAGTTGCTCATCATTCGGTACACAAATTCTATTCTGAAATCTGATGATCCCATCTTCCTGTACCGAGAATTCTGATCTCTCTCCTTTGAGTATCTTCTCTTTTAGTTTTTGAAGTTGCACGTCAATCCCCTGTGTTACTTTGATCTCGTTTAGTAGATCGGGTTTAACTGAAATATTAGCACATGAAATTCGAGTACTGGTTCTTGTCGGATTCCAAGTGCTCAATTCTTCTAATGATCTCACTCTCGAATCATTAGTCTAGCTATACTCGCCTTTCTGCTCAAGGCGTCAGCTACTACGTTAGCTTTCCCGGGATGGTATTGAATATCAAAGTGATAATCTTCTATTAACTCCATCCATCTCCGTTGCCTCAAATTGAGTTCCTTCTGAGAGAATAGATACTTTAGGCTCTTATGATCCGTAAACCGTGAATGTTGCTCGTAGAGATAGTGTCTCCATTTCTTTAACGCGAACACTATTGCTGCCAATTCCAAGTCATGCGTTGGGTAATTGGCTTCATACGGTTTGAGTTTCCGTGATGCGTAAGCAATGACCTTTCCTTCTTGCATGAGTACTGCTCCTAGTCCTTCCTTTGATGCGTCACTGTAGACGACAAAGTTTTCTGTTCCCTTTGGAAGGGCTAAGATCGAGAGCTGTAGTAAGTCGTTTCTTGACTCTTGAAAGCGGCCTCACACTTGTCATTCCACTCAAACTTGACTTGCTTCCTCGGGTTAGTCGAGTGAGTGGTCCGGCTATCTTGGAGAAATCCTGGATAAATCTTCGATAATATCCGGCTAGTCTAAGAAACTTCGATCTCTGTTACGGACTCGGGTTGTTTCCATTCAACCACCGCCCCGTACCTTCGAAGGATCTACGGCGATCCCGGTGCTTAGGATACTATGTGTCCCAAGAATGCGACTTCACTAAGCCAAAATTCGCACTTCGAATTTGGCATACGACTTGTGCTCGTAGTGTCTCTAAAACAATTTTCGGATGACGCTCATGCTCCTCTTTGGACTTAGAGTATACGAGTATGTCATCAATGAATATCACTACGAATTGATCCAAATAAGGTTGAAAGACTCGATGCATTAGATCCATAAACGCTGCTGGTGCATTTGTTAGGCGAAAGGCATCACTACAAACTCGTAGTGTCCATATCCGGTCCGAAATCTTTGTTTTGGAAACGCCCTCTTCACGGATCTTGATTGATTTTTATCCTTGTTGTAAATCAAACTTGAGTACACCGTCGCTCCTTGAAGTTGATCAATTAGTTCGTCTATCCTCGGGAGGGGATATTTAGTGGTAACATCTAGTCGAGATCGTATAATAGTCACATCCTTAATGTATCTTATCCGTAATACCTAAACCACAGTCAAATTCCCTTACTATCATTTTCCCAAGGTAATATCATTAGGTGTCTAGATCCCATAATATATCACATCCAAATCATATATTTCTCAAGAGATATCCTCATTTACTTGAGTCTCACCATACAGGCATTATAATCTCTAAATCACGGATTTTCTAAATCACCTAACGTCCAAATAGAGAAATATTCGGATATCTTAACACTATAAATGACCCAAAAGAGTTCAAATATTCATCCAAGATTCAACTTAGGTCATCTAGTAGTAGTACCCAATCCAAGGCAAAGGAACCTATCCTGGTCAAACAAAACTAAGGCGGATTAGACGAATGTAAGGAAAAGATAAGGAAGAAAAAGAAAAGAATGACTAAGGAAAGTCAGTCAAGAGTCAACTAAGTCAAATTAAGTATGACTATGGATTCTCCAAGTATAAATTCTGACTTATCATGAACATCAATAATACGGTTCTATACCATTATTGAAATCGATTTCACACTTAATTAGTCAAGTCGCGGTACTACCCAACACAATCCGAGGGTCCTATCCTGGGTCAGCTCGGTGTAAGTTTCCATCTTACAAGCCGAGCTCTGATACCATAACTGTCACGCCCCAAACGTGACGCGACAACGATCAATCACTTAAACAGAATTAAATCAACAGTCTAAACCAAAGATACCAAACTCCAAGTGAAATAGAGTCTAATGCAGCGGAATTAAAATAAACACGAGTACAAATTACAATCTTAAAGTCTGGCGGTATCCGAATACAACCCAAAAGATTATCTGATTAACTTACAGTCCAAACAAAAATAAAATGAAGGAGTCCCACAACAAATAAAAGTAAAAGGAAATGTCGTTCCACATCACGGGTAGGGATTCAATCTGCGGTAGGTTCGATGTCTTCAGCGAACTCTTCATCTAAAGGTTAGAAAACAGGAGGGAATGAGACAGAAATCTCAGTGGATGGGGTGATCGTGTGCAAGTGTGGCGATATAAATAGTTAATGCGAGAAATTTAGTTGTATGAAAACGCGTGAGCGATGATGCATGATTTCACACCCAGTCCACAAGCGTCGTGATAAATATATTAAGTAACATACTTATATATTTTAAGAAAATAGTTCGTGGTCACGCAGACACTATGGTTCAAGCAGACAGGAGGATTGCGTACGGATTTGTAATGCCAATCCTATGCAAGACAAGTAGCGGTTGCGTACGGATTTGTAGCGCCAACCTATGCAATACAAGTAGCGGTTGCGTCACGGTTTGTAGCGCCAACCAAGCGGGTCCGATTAACTCCGGAATCGTGTGGATCGAACAGCGATTCCTTCGTTTCTTCCTTGTAACTCCCGAGCAAGATGGTCCAAGACCTGTCACCTTATCGCTCCGTAGGCAAAGACAAAATCCACAGTGGAGCTAGCAAGGCTCGGATTTGTCATAATCATGATTATACCTCAAGTACTACGACCCGCTTCCCTTGGACAAACTCCGTCCCTCAGTTGCGGGATTGGGGCGGGGCGGAAGAGTGGAATAGCAGCCGAGCTGCCCGGTTCCATCCCCGACGTATCCATTCCGACTGTGAGCTCGACACACCAAGTTGACTCAAGCAGGAAAGTAAACACAAGTTCATGTAGTCAACCAGGCAGTCGAGTATTATTGATTCGGGAAGCAGTTCATGAAAAGTTTTCGAAAATTTGCGTAAGGTAATTATGGCGTTGGTGGAGTTATTTGGATGAAGATGATTATCGGGAGGATAAGCAATCTTCGATATCTTGAACGATTAGGTGGAACATAAGTCCCATTATAGATTCAAATCGCAAGGCGAGGAAGTCGCCGCGATCGGGTATTAATCGGTCAAGCGATCCGATAAGTCGGGGTTTTTGAGAAATTAAAATATTTTAATTATATATTGAAGTAAGAGAGTCCAGGGCTGTTTCTTTAAAAGAAAATAATTTGAGTTAGGTCCTTATAAAAATAAAATTTACAATTAGCCCGTTTTGTCAAAACCAATACTTTTGGGGTTAAAAGTTAAATAAATAAATGTCCCGACCTTGAAAAATTATGAGGTCAGTTCCTAAATTCTCTAAATTGTTCAGAGATTCAGTTTTTAAAGTTTTGAGGTCGAGTTTTTATAAAATTCTCACATTGGCCCCAAAATTGTTAAAATTGTCATTTCGGGCCCTAAGTTTAAAATAATCGGAACTCACAAACCGGAAGGGCTTCTAATGTGATTCCAGTTGGAAAATGTCACTAAGGTTAGTGGGATATTGGGACAAAAGCAGTTTTAAAACGTCATAAGTATAGGTCCCTCAACTTTTGAAAATCTCATTTTTGTCCCATTTCGAAATAATTGCCTTTAAGGCTTTTAGGGTCCAATTGTTATGAAATTTGAACCTTGGGTCCAAAATATAATTATGTTATAGGTAAATTAGTATTTCCAGGTACATGGGCTGTATAAGTTCTGGAAATTTCATTTGGGTCCTCAAGTTTAATCTTTTACAATTTGGTCCCTCAAGTTTTATAAAATTACTTTCCAAGCTCTAAACACTTGGATTTTTGGAATACACTTAAAATATGTTATTTCCAGTCCTTTAAGAGTTAAAATTTCAAATTTTAAATTTAGGATCTGGTACAGTTTCGAAATTTGCAAAATAGCCCTTAAACTTCTCAAATTTTACAATCTAGTCCTTGGGCTTTTGAGGGTTGATTTTATTTATCTAAAAACTCTTAAAAATTTATTAAAATGTCAAAACAACATTTTTGAACCTGAGTACAGTCCCAAAAATCGAAATTTACAGAGAGGTCCCTTAAGTTTTATTTTCTTGCACTTAAGTCCACCAACTTTCCATTTTTGCATTTTAAGTCCAAAAATCGAAATTTAATCAATTATGCTCGACTTGTCCAGGTTATAGGCCATACAAAACATAGATTTCAAGAGTCATAAACATACATATCCATCCCATACAAGAATTGATCAAATATGACAATAAAGTGTACATGTATGTCCTAATTTTCAGTAAATCGCATTTTGAGCAACACTTGAGAAATTTTTCAACTTGATACAAGAAAATAGCATGCAATACATAATATATATCTCAAATGCTCAATAACAAAATACTACATGCATTTTTATGAATTAAAGCACCTAGAAGTTGAAAGGATTTTTCCACCCACCTTAAAGATCGGTTTGTTGGTGAAAATGGGATAAATCTCTCTCGGTGAAGGAATGACTTAGGTCAGCCCCTAAGTCAAGGAATATCAAAAAAATATAGGAGTTATAAGAATGTGGTTAAAAATTTAGGGAAAAGAAGAAGATAGTGAGAAAATTGGAAATACTACACTTACCTTGTGTAGTGAGTAAAATGTGATTAGTAATGGCTTCCAAGTATAAGGTTTTGGTCACCCTTAATGTCAACCACCAAGGTCAGCCCCTAAAACTCCAAAAATGAAAATGGAGTGTAAAAATTTGGAAAATAGAAAGAGAAGAAGAAAGTGTACTAAAAATTCCATTTCTTACCTTATAGTCCAACTTCTTCACAATTTTTCTTCAAGATGACTAGTCTCTTAACTTCTTCAAAGGTCTTCTATGTATACCTCAAATTCAAAAATCAAACTTAAATTAGAAGGTGAAAGAGGTGAGCTAGAAGGTATAAGAATAGATTGAAGAAGAAAATTTCTTACCTTGTGTAGTGTATATGGTTCGAATTTTTGAAGAAAATGGGAGATGAATTCTTGAAGTTTTGGTTAAGTGTTAGTGAAGAAGATGAAGAATAGGTAGAGAGATGTAGGAGGATTTTTAGAGAGAGGTAAGAGGAATTTCAAGACTTAGAAGAAATTTGGTGTTGGTGAAATGAAATGGGAAGAATAAAAATTTTGTTTTGTTTTGATTAAATGATAAGTTAGAGTAATAATTGAGGGAATTGGGGAAGAAAGTAATATTTAGGTATCTTTATTAGGGACAATGGGCCAAAATGCTAAGCTTAGGGGAAATTTTTAATTTGGTCTTGTTTGACCAATTGGATGATTGAAATGGTGGGATTAATTTAAGATGTAGGTTTGAATTAATGGTGTATAAATACACAAGAGGATTACACAAGGTGTACATGTACAAGAGTTGAGAGATATTTCTACACCAAAAAATTACACCAATGCCGTCCCCTAAGGGTATTTTGGTAATTCCATATATTTTTTTCTTTCCAAAATTGATGATAATAGATGAATAAATATCAATCTCCAAAATAATTAGTGATGTCCTTGATCACTTATAAGTCTCATGATCACTTAATCTAAATCGAATTCTTAATTCTATAAATTATAATCCCTAAAATAAATAGTCTCTTAAAATTCTAAGGTGACTAATAATACACCAATAATAATAATGATGATCAACCAAGTGATCATAAATGCGAATTAAAATTAATAAATGATTATGATCACAAATAGAAATTAAAAGAATTAAATGCAAAATATATTTATCATTAATATTTACCCGTCAAAGTGACGCGGTAGAATTGTCAAATAGTACAAAGACGATACGTGATACAAGTACATGTTCGAATAAAAATCGAGGGCTTCACAATTAATAGTGTCCATCCGTTTAATTATTAAGTTTCAAAAACTAGGAGGGAAAAAGTGAGAAATTTCAACTACCTCAAATTTGACTTGTGCATAAACAAACACCAAAATCTTGTTGTTTTGGATTGTGCAAGAGCTTAGTTAGCATCAAAGAAAAGAACAAAGACAGAATCTTTTTGGTGATTTTGAGTGATTATATTTAGGAAAGCAGCAGGTTGGAGTTTGTTGGAAGTTGCAAGCCAAAAATTGGGAAATTTAAAATAGAGGGACCAGATAAATGTCAAAAGCCACAAAACAATAAAGCTGCACTTCTAAAACTCTAAACAATGCATTATTTTACACCCTCCATCTCCATTTAGTTATTTTTTATTATCCTCTCTAGGTATATTTTATTATCTAATTAGTTGGCACATTTCTTTTGCCCTTTTTAATGTCAGAATATTAGCTGATAAAGCTGAGGTTTTTGTGAAAAAAGGTTGTAATGGACACCCAGTCGCTTTTATGATTATCCTTTCGAGTTTAACTCATTTATCTTCTCTTTTAAAAAATAATTTATGGTCTGATCCTGTATTTTTCAATTATAATATTAGTATCATAGTAGGTCAAAAGCAACGAATTATGTATTTACTGGCGTGCTGCTCGGTAATTAAAAAGTCATTGATATGTAATATGTATTTTTTCTTCTTTTTTTTTTAATTCAAAAATTTATACTAATTGGTTATTCTTTTTTTAGAGACTCAATCATACTAACGAACTACATCACTTATACAATACATACATGCATGGCCGGCCGTGTCAACCATGAGTCAATTAAGATTACCTCATCCTCATGCCCCTAAAAAATGAGGCCCCTTAATATAAAAAGTGCATATATATATATATATAGGGGGAGGATCAAGTGAGACCATGTCTCTAGGTGAGACATAATGGACTAATCTCAACCATTCTCCACTATTAATCAATGGGTATGATTTAATGGACAAAAAATATATTAAAATATTAATTTAATCAATATAATGGCAGTAGGGTAAAATAACATAACAAGTTAGTTACAAAAATGGAATCAAATCTCTTTCTCTCTCATACATCTCCCAATTTCCCCAATCTCACGTCTCTCTCTCTCTCTCTCTCTCTCTCTCTCTCTCACACATTCATCCATTAACGCAAATAAAGAAAACTATAAAGAACTCGAAAATTACAGAGAAAACTCAAGAAAAATCGGTGCAATATTACAGAGAAATAACGAACAGTGAGTTCAAAAACTAAATATGCAACAAAACTCAACTAAATATGCATTATCTGAAAACTATCTATGCATCGTAAAAAAACTAATATGTAGTACAGTATATCCAACTATACAAGACGTCATAAACTATGCAACAAAATCAACTATGTATTATCTAGAAACTATCTATGCATTGTGGAATAACTAAATATGCAGTACATTATGTAACATCCCATTTTTATAATTTCCAAAAGCAACATCCCATTTTCATAACTAAATATACATTATATTGAACCTATTTATGCAGTGTAGTATAACTACATCTGCATTACGTTATATTCAATTACGTCTTGTTTTCGTAAAACAGTGCCAACAAAATAACTAAATATGCATTATTTGATGTCTAATTATGCAGTAGAAGAACTCTAACTATGGTGTAAAATAAAAGTATTTGGAAAGAAAACATGTTCCTTAAATTCCGCCACAAAATCCGGCAGTGTCAATTTCAGCCCATAAAATCCGCTGGGGCCACTAATTTGAATTACAAAATTACAATCTTACCTTTAAAATCAACGAAAATTAGGAAATAATTTAAAAAACTGAATTAATCACATCCCTTCATTTTTTAAGATCAATGGGTAAGATGAGTCCATCTTTGTCTCGACCTAGAGAGGGTGGTCTCATTTGAACAAATCCTATATATATATATATATATATATATGGGAGGGGATCCGATGAGACCACCCTCCTAGATTAGTCCATATGACCAAATCTACACCATCCAAATAGTAAATCAATGGCCAAGATATATTACAATATATACAACATTTCATAAGTAAGTATACAACAGAACGGATAAAATAGGAATCCAAGAAATTAAATATAGTAACCGCTTCCTAAAAATTAGGGACGTGATTTTTTATTGATCACGTCCCTATAATCAAGCGATTCACTTTTCCTTTCTCTCCCTTCCTATTCGAACCTGTAAATTATTCAAATATGGCAACAAAATTGTGCAACAATTAATGAAAAGTATATAATTACACTAAACTAACTATACATTAAAATATTACTAAGTATACATAAACAATTAACTAAGTATACAATTACACTAAACCACCTGTACATTAAAACTTTACTAAGTATACAGAAACATTTAACTAAGTATACAATTACATTGAACTAACTATACATTAAAATAATACTAAGTATACGAAACATTTAACTAAGTATACGATTTACTTTGAATTACTTATATAACTAAGTATACAATTCCATTGAACTAAGTATACAAATCCACAGAACTAAGTATACAAATTCACTAAACTACTTAATAAACTACTTATATAACTAAGAATATGATTCCACTGAACCAAGTATACAAATCCACTGAACTAAATATACAATAAAACATAACTAAGTATACAAGTCCACTCAACTAAGTATACAATAAAATGATTGTTCACAAATATGGCGGAAATAATTATCAATTTTGAAAAAAACGCTTGAAGTTGATGATTTTTCCTCCCTAAAAATCGGGTAACTGAAAAGGTAGGATTATGTTTCCTTAAATATAGCTAATAACCGTCCAATTAACATAACTAATTAAATATAAAAGTACAATTATATCCTTAAATGCCTGAATTAACTAAAATGATCTACACCATCCAAAATTTTAAATCAAGAGTCCATAAGTGTTCTTATGGACTAACCTAAAGGGATTGGTCTTATTTGAACCAATCCCTATATATATATATATATATATATTATAAAGGTCCCGAAACTAAAATAATAGATGAATAATTAATGAGATTGAAGATTAAGAATTGATTATTGCAATTTAGAATCATTTGAAAATTAAACTCTTACAAAATAGGAATTTATTACTCTCTTTAAACTTTAATTAGCTTATAAAAGTTTCATGCCTAATTTACATCATAAATTACCTCTATTATTTTTATATTAATGTTTTCCCGTAGTCTCCTATAATTTTGTAGTTTCCTTTACCGTCTATTAATTATGTTAGGGTAAATCTCACTTTGTCCCCCTATACTCTCCTTAAGTATATATCAGTTTACCCCCATATTCTTTTAGAATATTATTTTATACTCATATACTACAAACAATGACCATTTTATCCTTACCTATTAGTTTTATTAAAATAAAAAAATTATTTTTAAAGCATTTAGTATTAATAAACTTGTACTTATTTTCTAAATTAACTTTCACAACTTGATTAATTAATACCAACTATTAAATCTATTATATTTTATATTTAGTTGCTAATTATTTAACTTTAATATATAGTCCCTATTAAATTCATATTTGGGATATTTCTATTAACTAATATATTTATACTTTTAATTTATTCATGACAAACTTAAAATTATATGATATATGTAATACAATTTTATTAAAGATGTAAAATATTATTAGTAATTTTTCAATTACTAATTGAATAATAATAATTTAATAAAAACTATATTAAATAGATAAAAAATTGTCATTTTAGTGACTAAATTTTTTAATACAAAATGTTATTTTGCAATATAATACAAATTCTTTAGATTTATTATGACAAAAATGTATGAATATATTAATTTACGGAAAATAGCCTACAATTAGTTATTTATAGGTATTATACATTTTTTAATAAATAGCAAATAAGTTTTTCAAAGAAAATTATATGTATTTCAATGCCATTGTTAAATTCAAATAATAGTAGGAATAATTAGGTCATTTAATAAAGGAATAGGAGGATTAGATAATATTTAAATTATTTAAGGGGGTAAAGTGATACAAATTGATAGTACAAGGGAGTAAAGTGATACAATTAAAAGTATAAGGGGGTAAAGTGATATTCAATGAAAGTATAGGAGGATAAAGCGAGATTTACCCATTATTCTACATATCAAAACTAAAAAAAATTAATATAAAAATTTTCAGTTGAGAAAGTAAGATAGCTGACCTATTTCTTTATTGTTGCAAGATAGAACAAATGGATTGTGTTAGGGCATCTTAAATATAGAATTTTAATAAGTGATTTACGACTAAAAAAGCAAAGAAGATAAACAAATTTCTCTAAATAATATTTTTACATAGATTTTTTTTTTAAAGATTTTACCTCAAATCTCATGCTCCATTGACACGGCCGTGATGTGTCATAATTCAAAAAAAGGTCTGTCAAGCTATGGTCAAAAGATAAACATGGACAGAAACAGAGCTACATCTCCTGTTACGGGGACACGTGCCCCTGTAAGTTTTTTCCTTTTTTTTTCTTTGTTTTTTTGTACTATATTATTTATATAATATTACCGCTAAATTTATAATTTATAAAATATTAACAACATGCTACCATTATAAATTTAAAAAGCATTATATAAATAGTTTATAATAGTGCTGTATAACATTATTAATGTGATATAAATTTTTAAAAACTACATATTATTTACGAGAAAAAAAAAACAAAATGTGCCTTCAGTAATTATTTTTGAAATAGTTTATAATTTTAATTATTGTGTGCCCCCGCTATGAAAAATTTCTGGATCCGTCCCTGACCTTGGAGGTGGGATCTAGATTCCATCTCATTTCCTTGCTTCGTGAAATTAGCTAACTACCCTCAAAAAATATATTTGAGGGCGTTTAGTTGAGCTTATAAGCTCTTCAAAACATCTTATTAGATATTTGATAGCTTATAATCTGTTTAAATTTGTTTGGTAATTTTTTGTAAAAAAGGTCTTATAAGTTCCCAAAATAAGATGTCTGGAACTTATAAGCTGTTTTTAAAAAAGTAGGGGAACCCCAACTTATTTAAGATCTTATTTCAACAACTTCTTTTATTTTTGACTATTTTATTTACAAAATTGCCATTATTAACGTCTTAAAAGCTACACCATCTTATTTTATCCAAACACTTCAATAACTTATTCTTAAAATAAGATCTAACATCTTATAAGCTCTAAAAATAACTTATAAGATGTAGGATCTTATAAGATCTTTTAAATAAGCTAAGCCAAAAACCCTCTTAAAAGCAAATGTTACAAAACTTCACTTTCATACCCAACAAAAATCAAACACGCTCATTAAAGAAGCTGAACAATTGGATAAGACCAATTATTAACTTTTAGAATGCTAATACCAAGTTTATTAGAAGCTGAACATTTGGTTAAGGCCGAGCTTAGCAATTATCAATTTTGAAAAAAAAAAAAACTCAGGCGATCTTTCACTAATCTTCTGCGAAAATTGTCCCTTCGTTTTAATTTTCTTTCATAACTCTATGGTGCTTTGTTCGTTAAGCATAAACACTACTCATGTTCCAACTTTAAAAATTCACTTTCTATTATTGTCGGTGTGAAGATCGTATCTGATTCAACTGAGATTAGCATTTTTCCAGCATTATACAGCTTTGGCGTGTTTCCCGCTTCACTGATTTGCAAGTCTAATTTTTTGTGTGGGCTACCTTATATTTTTAGGTTTTGTGTGTCAATTTTTCTGTTTCATAAGCAGATCACCATATTCAAGAATTTGTTTCATATTTTTTTGTGTGGGCTGCCTTTGACATTTGTAAATTATTTCTCCCTTGTAAATTGAGTTCTTAGGCTGAATCTTTGTTATATAACTTGCGGTTGCAAAAGAGCATATATTTTCATTTTTTTTCCATATTTGTTCTACTTTGTTGAAACAATAATGTTTCAATTAATTACATATCAATCTCTAATTTCCTTTGAGAACTAACCCTCGAAAAAAATTCTTTGAGAACTAATGCAATAAGTTTTTGAATCGATAACTACAAATATGAGCATACCGCTACAACGAATTCGAAAAGACAGACATACAAATGGTCATTTTTGGAGAATGGAAATTGGTGAGTTCCAAGACAAAGAAAAGACATTTGTTGTTGCAGGGTAAAATTGGAAAATTAATTCTAAATAAAGGGCTCAAAAGTAATTTACCACCATTTGACTATTATTATCCAACTTCAACCAAACCCATTGTTACAAATCTCATGCATATCCAACACCCCAATCATTCAAACAAATATGTTATTAGGCCTTAGTGTATCCTTTGGATATGATCAATTATTAACTTGGGAATTAATCAAACTCAATCTCATTTTAATCTCTAGAGACGCCTCATTCTTTGCTGCTTCTTAACCGACTGCTAATTGTTCTTCACATCTTCATTACGATTAATTAATTTAGTTAATCTTCATCAATTTACCCATACATCATTTACTCTATTTCCTCACTCTTCCAGAACACTCTTACCTATACTTAGGGTTTTTCTGGGTTTCTTCTCTCCTCAGCGCCGCTAGGGTTCCGACCCCGTGCGGCGCCGCTGGTCCACCTGAGCTCTTCCCTGTGCTCGAAAACTCCCTCTCTTTACCATTATCACTCTTCTTACCGAAGGGTCTGTCGATTTTGCAATATAGAGGGGCTGTACTTGTGGGTTTCCTTGCTTGGCCCTCTTGTTCTCCGATCTTCTTTGCGATTCGTTGGAGTCGGGGCTTCCAAGCTTACAGATCTGGGTTGTTTTGAAATCCTCTCTGGTTATCATACCTTGGAGGCTTTTCGCAAAGAGCCGTGTTGGTTTCTCCGCCATCGGGTTCTCGAGCCACCTCATTGCCCGCTCCCGAAAGCATCGTGGGTTTCTTGTGGCTCTCGCCCTCGCACGGCTTGGATTTTTCCCATTGAACCCTACATTATCCGGTGTTGGATCTTGGGTTTCTTGGAGTTCAACCGAGCCGGCTTTATTCTTGGATCTTGAGTTGCCCTATAGTTTGTTGTTCTTCCTCCATGGCTAAACATACACGATCCTTGGTAGCCAAAGAAACAGGGGAGCTCAAAACATATTTACTTTGATTCTCGAACCCTAATGCTCTGAATCCAAAACTCGTACTAATAATGAGGAGGACTCGGTGACATTGGGTGAGTCGGACTCGCTCGTCTTCTCGGTCTCATGATGACCTTTTGTCTGCATCTCTTGTTCGTGAGGGTGAAGTGCATCTCTCGAAGAGGATACTCTTACGCTGATTGGAAACAATATCACCGGTCCCAGTTTTTCCGACCAAAATGGTGATGATGCCCTTCGAAACCTGGCCTGTGGTAATAGTCACTACACTCGGGCCTTCTTTTAAGTTCTCCAATCCGAACATTCCAAGTAAGTTTAAGCGTAAGTCTTTTTCGATCTTATTACCGTTCAACAATGTGACGAACTTAAAATTAAGCCCCCGCCTTTTGACTCTCCATGCGGTATGCGATATTATTGAATTTGAAGAGGATGAATTATGTGACATTCCGAATGAATGGGGATATTGTTTGTTGGGCCGCTTTCTTTGGTAAGTGGCGGGCATGGTTAATATTAAAAACCGATAAATTTTTGGAACGTTGTTTCATGAGGTCCTCCCTTATGTCAACAATCTGCGTTATCTTCGTTTTGACCGTTTGGTCGACATGGAGAAAATCTTACGGGCGGTCCTTTTCGCGCCTTGGCGCACCACTCCTCTTGAAAATTTTTGATTTCGAAAATCCGCCTAAAGGTGTTAAGTGTGGCTCTGTCCCAGTTTGGGTTAAATTCCCATTTTTACCTGGAAAATATTGGAACCCGGCAGCATTTAGTAGGCTTTGTACTAAAATTGGTAAGCCTGTTTGTAGTGATAGGCCCACTTTTGAAAAAACGAGACCTGCTTTTGCTAAATTATTGGTTGATGTTGATCCAACCATCCCTTCCCCTAAATCTGTGTTTTTGAAACCTGATGGTTCTGTTTTTGAACAAGAAGTTGTGATTGATTTTTTTCCTGAATTTTGCAAAAAATGTAAAAACTTTGGGCACTTCTCTGATGCATGCGGTGGCATTAAAACTGCTAATAAAACTGGTGGAAAAAAACCCATTGATATAGGTAAGAAAGTTGTGGAATATGACGATCTTGACCACCGTGGTTGCAACAGATGCTTTGTTGAGTAAAACAGGGAATCCCTTACCTTCAGACGACCTCTGCTAATATTGTTAAAGGCGACTTGAGCACTCTCTTGGTCCGGATCTCCAAGATCCGCTAATATTAAGAAGCGGGGCCGTTCTTCACGCCCCCTCCTTTACATTAACTCTTTTTTGTTTTAGAAATTCCGGATCTTAATCAAGAAGTCAAGTGTTCCGTTATTGCCGACCCAACTATTCACCAAACAGTGGGTCAAGTCAATGCGGGCTCGAGAACCTATAGTGCTGTTTCTGCCGGTGAAAAGTGCGCTTTGCTACCCGGACCCTGATTGATGAAAATTCTGTCCAAGCATCCTTTGATAATGAAGAAGAGTTTTCTCCAAGCACTCTCTAAAAGTGCTTAGGAAAAAACTGAAAAAAAGAATAAAAAGGATGAACCCGATATTGAATCTTCTTCAATTGTTGTTCCAGGTAAACCTGAAGGAGGCGCTGCCCCAACCCTTCAGCCCAGGTAAAGATGTTTTGAGTTCCAAACTTGATGGGAATTTTCTTTTTTAGGTAGCAACAAATCTGTTTGCTCCTAGATCTTCTACTGGTAATAATAATGAGAAAACATCTTGATTCTAAATGATAGTCGTCTCTTGGAATATTCGTGGGTTTAACAACCCCATCAAACATAAAAACATTATTTCTTTTGTTAAAAAAAGAAAGTGGATGTTCTTTGTCTTTTGGAAACAAAACTTGAGTCCGAGGTTGTGCTTCAATCCAACCGTTGTGATTTTATTGTTCAAAACAAATTCCTGGTGGCTTGCCACCAATAATTTTCATCTTGTCAAAAATGGAAGGATTTTGATCCTTTGGAACCCGTCTCATTGTTGATCTTCATGTTCTTGAATCGGATCCCCAACCGATTCATTGTTCTTTGACTTGCAAAATTTCTCAAAACTCCATAATTACCTCTTTCATCTATGGTCTTAATCTTTGTTGGTGAAAGACGTTTACTTTGGAACAAAATGTTGGAATTGGGTGATTTTATTGATTCCCTTGGCTATTACTTGGAGATTTCAACACTATCAAAAATCCCCGATGAGAAACTTAACGGGCTCCTTTTACTAATAAATCCGTTGAAGAGTTCCATGATACTTGTGCCTATCTTGGTCTTAGTGAGGTGCAATCTACGGGTGCTACTTTACTTGGACCAATAATACCATTTGGTGTAGACTTGTGAGCTTTGATTAACTCGCTTGGTCCAATTCTAATTGGAGATGCTCAGCAGACATCCCCGTCCCGGGGAATGTCTCTGACCATTCTCCAATTATTGTCTCTCTTTTTGAGCAGAACCTGGTTCTCTCGAAACCTTTCAAATTTTTCAACATGTGGGCCTTGCACCCCGATTTTCTTAATATTGTGCAAGCTGCTTGGAATCTTAACTTTTGGGGTAAGGCCCAATTTATTCTTTGTAAAAAACTCAAAGCTCTTAAGCCCTCCCTGAAAGAGCTGAATAACTTTCATTTTAGTCATATTTCCTCTAGAGTCAAGCAAGTGAAAACTGCTCTTAAAAATTCTCAAATCCAACTTCATGATGATCCTCTTAACTCTGCCTTATGTGATTCAGTCAAAGAGCTCAAATCTAAAGAAACTTTTCTTGCCAAAGCTGAGAGATCCTTTCTGTCACAAAAAGCAAAATGTGATTTTTTAAACAACAGTGACAGAAACACTAAGTTTTTCCATAGTATTATTAAACGGAATTCTCTCAGAAAACAGATGAATTCTGTTATTTTAGAGGATGGTTCCAAAACTTCCTCTTTTGATGAACTTTCTAAAGCGTTTGTGAACTATTTTAAAAACCTTTTTGGAACCAGTTTTCAAACCAACCTTGTGGATCGTCAAACTCTCCAAACCGGGCCTTGCGTTGATGAAGACGATTTTTCGCTTAACCCTATCACTCCCATGCTATTAAAATGGCTCTTTTTGATATTGAGGATGAGAGATCCCCAGTCCGGATGGTTTCTCCTCCTGGTTTTTTCAAAAATCTTGGGATGTTGTTGGCAATGATGTGATTCTTTCTTTGTGTCCGAGTTTTTAACTCTTCAAAATTACTCGGACAAATCAATCATACTTCTATTGCCTTGATTCCCAAAACGGATCACGCCCATCAGAGGCTGATTTTAGACCTATTGCTTGTTGCAACGTGGTCTATAAGGTCATTACTAAGATTCTTGCTTCAAAGCTTGAATTTGTGATTCCTAAATTGATTGATCCTACTAATCTGCCTTCATTAGTGGTAGAAATATCACTTTGACAATATATTTCGGCTCAAGAAATTATCGAAATTATGCTTAGAGCTAGAATTTCCCTAGATGTGCTATTAAAGTTGATCTTAAGAAAGCCTATGATACCATCTCTTGGTCGCTTTCTTGAACAAGTCCTAAATGGATTGGGCTTTCCTCTCCTATTTTTACCTCCTGGGTCATGGAGTGTGTCTCAGTGCTTCGTACTCCATTTGCATTAATGGTTCCCTTCGGGGTAAATTTAGGGCAAAAGAGGGTTGAGACAAGGTGACCCTATGTCTCCTGCCTTATTCCTCCTATGCATGGAATATTTGTCCCGTCTTCTAAAAGTGAGAACTAATACCCGGATTTCAAATATCACCCCGGATGTGAAGCTCTCAAAATTACTCATCTTGCTTTGCAGATGATCTCATGTTATTCTCTAAGGGTGATCTTCCTTCAGTTAAGATCCTGATTGACTGTCTTATTGAGTTCAAAAATGCCTCCGGCCTTGATGTTAATTCGTTTAAATCTAATATCTTCACTGCGGGGATTATTGGGGATAAACTTGACAATATCCTCAATCTCTTGAATTTCCCTCTTGGGTCTCTACGATCGAGATATTTAGGGGTTCCTTTGGCCGCACAAAAGCTGAATGTTTACCATTATGCCCCCCTTTATGACTGAATTGCCTCCTACATCAATAAATGGATCGCAAACTCCCTCTCTTATCGGGCAGCTCCTTCTTATCAAATCGAGTGTTGCAAGGAGTGGAATGTTTTGGCTCCAAATTTTTCCACTCCCTAACATTATTAATGCTGCAGAATTACTAGACTTTGCAGAGTCTTCCTTTGGGGGAAGAATACCTCTCCCATAAAGTGGACCAAAGTCTGTCTCCCCTCTGATGAGGGAGGTTTGGGTTTAAGGGATGTACACTCTTGGAACAAAGCCCTTCTTGCAAAAATTCTTTGGAATATTCATTCAAAAGCTGACTCCCTTTGGGTCAGATGGGTCCATTCCTTCTACTTAAAAAATCAATCTATTTGGACTTGGGACCCCAAAAAATCTGATTCCTACCTCTTGAAAAGGATTTGTGATATCAGAAATGATATTTTAGCTAAGTTTGGCTCCCCCGACTTGGCTATCACCAATCTATCTCTATTTTCTAACTTCAAAGGCCTTTGCTCCTCCAAAATATATGACATTTTCAGGGATTCTGGCCCTAAAACTTTTTGGCACTCTGCCGTGTGGAAAAACTTTATCCCCCCCAAATACTCCTTTTGTGTGTGGCTTGCTATTAATGATAGACTGGCAACCATTAATAATTTAAAGTATTTAGATCTTGATCCTAATTGTAAATTGTGTGGCAATTACCTTGAAAATGCATCTCACTTGTTTTTTGATTGTATTGTTACCAGGTTACTTTGGGATAGAGTTAAAAAATGGCTGAAGTTTAGCCATTCAATGAGCACTATTGCTGGGGCCCTTAAATGGACAAAAAAAGAACAAGCTGCCCCTGCCCTCAAAAAGGCTCGGTTGGTGGCTGTTTGTTGTACTATCTATCAGATTTGGAAGGCCCGGAACTGTCAGGTTTTTGAGGGTTTGAATTTCTCTGAAGATACGGTGTTTCACAAAATTCAGAAAGATGTCTACAAGGTTGTATTTAATCACTTCCCAGTTGAACTGGTTGATTTTTAGCCTTCCTTTGTTAGGGCTGTCTTTGTTTTTTATTTACCCATGTGTGAGGTTCTTTTGTTAAATGCGGGCACGTAATATGTAATAAAAGCGTATTAGTGGAACTCCCCTAAATGCCCCGCCTCATGACCTCCCTTTCTTGTGCATTCGTTGGTGGGTGATTGGTTTTCTTTGTGTATTCTTAGCTTGGCTACTTTTGTTGCTTTGCTTATCCAGGTCTGATTATTGCTTGCTCTCACAGGTGGACAGTTTTTGTGAATTTTGGATCTTATCCCACATGATGAATTCTTTAATTTTCGTGGGTTTTATTAACCAAATGATTCGAAAAATTGGTTACCCGTTGGATGGCTTCTCCTTACTTAGTGGTTGTGTGGCCTTTATTGGTTGCCCCACTGTTCATGATCGGTTTTTGGAGTTCGGGTATTTTGTGATCCCCAATCACTGCTTTGTTGCTATTTTTCGGTTTCCAAGTTATTTTTGAAGCAACCGGGTTTTACCTTTTCTATTCTTTGTTTCTTCATTTTACGATGGGACCAGGTTGATCCATGATTCACCTTGGTTGTCCGCGCTTGATCAAGCCTTCGCCGAGTTATAGGGTATGTCCTATCTCCATTGTGTAATTTTTCTTGTATAGCCCTCGCCACCTTTTTCGAAATTTCAAGTAGGAGCGTTAGGTCGGGACCGCCTACTCCTCTTGTTATTTCGATTAATTGGTTGGAGCTTTTTTCTTTGTTTTTCCTTAGTAAACCTCTGTTGAGGTTTTAGGTTCTCTTTCCCTATCATTGATCGATTGTTGGTTATTGACTCTTTTGCTCCCTTAGTGTTAATTCTACCGTCCATTTAACAATAGAGCTGACTGGGGTATGCCCCTTTTAATTTGTATTTTTTCTTTTTTTAATGAATTTTCACATTTTCATCAAAAAAAAAAAAAAAATCTTGAATCAAAAGAAAAATAAAAATAATATATGTCCTTTAGTTTTTTTTTCATTATTGGACCCAAAAGAAAAAAAAAATCGTGGGCTACCAAGAGAAAAGGTTGCAACTAGTACTGTAGTACAGACAACTAATAATATGGTATGGTCAATGGTCCGCATGCAAACAAGAAGAAAGCAACCAATAATGATTTTTGCCCACGACAAAGATAAGTTAGATAACGAATCTCCATTCTTTATTCATATATAGGATTTATTATTTAGGTTAGGTGTAACACCTATTTAACTTAAATCCAATGATTAATAATTAACTTGACTTTTGGTCGTAATTTCTTTTATTGTCAAGAAGTAAATAATAGATGGATCCGCCTACAATAAGAACAAACGGTTAGCTCCAACGCTAATTTAGTATAGAGATTGAGAGAAAATGAATGCTATTAACTTACGTTGAAATGATGAAAATTTTGGTATTTATATATATCTAATTAATTAAGAGACTTGTATCGTGTGTGGTGTGGTACATAAATCATTTATGACATTGTGGGCTTGCAGACTTTGAGACACTCATGCTTGCTTTCATAAACTTGGTTTGTGCACTTGCATGAGCTTAACATAAGCATTATAATTATACCCATGTTCAGGGACGGATCCGGAAATTTTTCATAGCGGGGGCATACAATAACTAAAATTATAAACTATTTCAAAAATAATTACTGGAGGCACATTTTGTTTTTTTTTCTCTTAAATAATATGTAGTTTTTAAAAATTTATATCACATTAATAATGTTATACAACACTATTATAAACTATTTATATAATGTTTTTTAAATTTATAATATTAGTATGTTATTAATATTTTAGTTCGAAACCGGTATCTTTCAATTTCTTTGAAATTTATCCCCTTCCTTCAACCAGTACTCCCAATTTATTAAAAAAATATTATTAATATTTTGTAAATTATAAATTTAGGGGTAATATTATATAAATAATATAGTACAAAAAACAAAGAAAAAAAGAAAAAACTTATGGGGGCACGTGCCCCCGTACCAGGAGATGTAGCTCCGTCTCTGCCCAAGGTGGGAAGTGCTATCACTTAGTAGGTGTGATAATTAACCGGGCTTACAATTTTTCAGGGCTTTGGATATTTGGAACCAAATAAAATAAAGGAAGAGAAATAATATAGAAGGGTGTGATATCTCACCCATAAACCCCAACCAAACATAGCCTTATAGAAAGGGACTATTCGAAAGGACTAGAATGACCCTAATAATAGTCCTACATTTCACTTTCCACAAACTGTCATGCCCCGAAATAGCCTCATTAGTTAACTTAGCAGTATTAAATATATGACAAAAACTCATATAGGTCGGTCTTATGGGTTAAAATCCGTAGGACAGATCATAAGCCCAGACCTACTGGCATAGGTGACATTTTTGTAATATTACGCGGGGGTGGTTTTTTTTGTAATTTTTAGGCTAACAGGCGGGTGATATGAAAATTAAAAAGTATTAGTTTTTTCTTGTAAGTATCATTTTTACTTTCAAAATTATACATTTTGAAAGTAATTTTTGAGCCAGTGATAGTTTTGTAATATTAATCAGTATCACTTTAGACTCAAAAAGTATTACTTTTTATTTTAATAAAGTATTATTTTTTACTCTGAAAATTATATGTTTTCAAAGTAATAAAATTGATACTATTTTCCTGCAAAGTTAAATACAACCCTGTTTAAGTATCACTTTTTATTAAAAAAAATATCATTTTCACTCTAAAATATATATGTTTTTAAAGTAACAAAACTGATATTAGTAGTTTCTAAAAATTATTAGTTTTTCTCTTGAAAAGTACCAATAGATCCACTAAAAAAATAATATTTTTCACCTGAAAAAAAGTATTAGTATCCTTTAATATTTAGTTTTTCCTAAGGCTGTAAGTGAACAGAGCGTTCGTCAAACAACTTGTGGATATGCTCGGATAACGTTTGTTTATGTTCGTTTATTTAGTTAAGAACACATTTTAGGGCTCGTTTAATAAACGAACAGAGCTTGAACAATTCTTTACTGATTTACTAAAAGCTTGTGAACAAACTTATTTAGTGTTCGTTTATAAATGTTCATGAACTAGCTTGTATAATTTTTTTAGACTTGTTTGTGAACAAGCTCGTTAAAGGCTCGACTAATAGCTCGATTGTTTTAAAAAAAAATTATAAAGATTTTGTTTGAATAAATTTAAAAAGACTTAAAGACCCTACAGTTGGCGGTACATTTGGAGCTACAACGCTGGAGGACAGTCTAAATATGATTGATGTTAGACACAAATAGAAAACTTCTATCACATAGTTTCTCGGGGTATTATATCATGGAAAGCTTTATCATGTGCACTCCACAACGTATATTTTTGAATAATCTTACTAAGCTTAGTTTGAGTATTTTCTCAGATTTGGTCACTGGCTTATGTGGTTAAATCATACTGAAAGTTTTTCGGTTTTTCTTTGTCCATTTTAATTTAAAATTCTTATACATATCTTGAAAAACATGATTTCTTGATATGATCCAATCTTGCAATGAGTAGCAGTACTATTTAACCGTATTTATTTTTGGAATATTTTTTTCAACTATTTCTAATCTAGTTTGGCAGGCTTATCACTTGTTTGGCCAGTTTATCTGTGTTAATTTTTTGACAATAATTTATGTATATTCTCATCTATAGGTTTGGATAAATGTTTGTTTTTTTACTGTTGACGAAAAAAGTTTTTTTTTTTAATTTATTGTTCGCGAACAAAATTATTAATTGTTCACGAACATAAAGAATACAAGCTCGAAACGAACACGTTCACAAACATGCTAACAATCACATTCAAGCATTAAAAAAATTTATCAAGCCAAACACAAACAAGTTTTTTAAAATGTCAATCAAGCTCAAGCCAAGCTTGAACATACATAAAATTAAATGAATATATGACAAACAAGTTAAAGCTCAGCTCGGTTCAGATCGTTTACAACCCTAGTTTTTCCCCAAATTCCAACCTGGTTCCTAAACTTTTCTGCATCTTTTCTCATTTCGCAACCCATATCTATCTGTATTTACTACTTTCTTCTTCATTCAAACCTACTTATTGATTCTATGTAATGACCAAGTTTCAGGTCGCCCACTGTTTAGCTACAGAAGATGTGTCACATGATATATGATGCACAAGATATATGATATATGGTGTTAGACCGCAATTGAGCCATCTCTTAGGTGGAGTTTTCTTCAGTTTTTGGGTTCTTGCACACAGGGGCGAACCCAGGATTTACGACTGAGGGGGGCCAACTTGGGGTGACAGGATTGGTAGACATGAGTACTCACACATGTTCGATCCTAATATGATGGTACAAGTAACTTTTTCCTGGTTTGGGATACGAGTAATATATATATGACATCTTAATAGAGTTTGAGATACAAATAGTATTAATATCACAATTTTTGGGTATAGATAATCGAGCACTAGCAGTTGAAGAATGAATTATCAACCATATATATATATATATGATAATTATATTAAAATATATTATCATTATATCAAAAAATGCCATCAATACTAGTAGTTAAATTAAATATATCAAAATACATAACTAATGCTAATCAATATGTATACTCCGTAATTTTAAATAGTAGGATTTTATTCAATCTTAAAGGTAATAATCATGTGCTTGTATGATTTACAATAAATGTTATTGATCAATAATTTAGGTTGGAGACAGAAATACTTAAACACTAAAATACTACATATACATATATTGATACATATACATATATATATACATACATATATAAGTGTACAAAATGAAAAGTTTGGGGGCACACACAGATCTACACATCCCAATATGGGGGCACGTGCCCCCATAAAAATAATTAACTATTATTTATGCAACATTGTTTAATTTGTTTATGTATATAACACTTCTAACATATATATACAAAGTGTTCTATAATATTAAATTTTTCTAAATAAAATGTTATATAATATCATATTTATAAAATTACAACATTAGAATTATATAACATTAAGTTAATAGTGTGCCCATAATTATAACACTAATAATATTATAATTTATAAAGGTGTTATGATTTATAAAACACAATTAACACTAAGTTAAAAAAGTATTTTAATTTATTAATTAATAATGTGTCCTAAATTATAAATTATAAAACATTATGACATTATAAATTAAAAAATATTATATAACATTATTAAAAAAATATTAATAGTGTCATATAACATAATAGTGTTATATAGATTTTTAAAAGCTATATATTAATTAAGTTAAAAAATAAGAAAATGTGCCAGTATTAATTATTTTTGATGTAGTTTATAATCGTACCATTTTGTGCCCCCATTGTAAAATGTTTCTGGATCCGTCCCTGTTTGAGGGGTATAAGTATAAAAAATGAAAAGTTTTTTTTTTGGGGGGGGGGGGCAAGGCCCCCCTGAAGTAAAGGGTAGTTCCGCCCATGCTTGCACATCTCTATCCCTTTGCAAAAGGGCCCACGGGAAGAAAGTGATAACACCTACTATTGTGTATGTATGGCCTAGACTTTTTTTCATTTTTTTTAGAGATCAAACTTCTGATATCATAGAAATTCAGCAAATGCTGAAAAAGATTACACAATGAAGTTAGAATGGGAGTTCAACTCCATCACTGTCAACAACAAAAAAAAATTAGCAAGCCTATGCGCTCATTGAAGAAAGTAAAACGTGCTGCAATTTCTAACCTTGGAAACCACCAAGAAAAGCTCTAATATCCGTGAAGATGGGGCTTCTTGCAATCACCATATCTCTTTTACGGTGGTGATAAATACCCCGACAATAACCAGATTGGCAGCTTAGTTTTCGTAAGAAGAGAGAGAGAGACACGCACAATGAATCTGTTTTTTGCTTTCTCTTTTGAGTTGGGTGGGTTATGGATCTGGATTTGGGTGTTTGGGATCATCTAAGAGACATACTCTATTATATATGTATATATATGTTGGATAATATTTTTATTGATTCAAAACCTTATCCCTACATTTTAGCATCAACGGCTAATTCCCACCCACGTTCCTATTTTTCATGCAAATGGTTAAGTGGATTTTTAAGAATGAGATTATCTACTGTTCTTCATTTTTAATAAGTGTTCTACTAATATACTCATCTTCAAAATATCAATATAGCTCTTTCTTAGCATCACTATTACTATTGCTCTCCCAATTTTCAAACACAAAATTGTGTGTCACTTATAAAAAAGAAATAAACAGCCCCCCTTTTATTCTTCCTCCATTTTTGAGCATTGAGTTTATAAGTGGTTCGGGGTTCTCTTCACTGCACATGAGAGTACCATCGGGTTATCGAATCTTGGGAAAGGGACATGCTATCAATAGTTTACCAGTGCAGTGAGGGCGTTTCCTCTCTAAAGAGAGCGCTACTGCGTGCTTTGACCCAGGCTATCCTAAACTTAGACTCCTATTTAACTTTTGGCTTCTTGTTATTTTATTGTTGCTTGTTCCTAAATTAGTAGATATATTCCCTGTTGTTTTTGTGCTTATATTTTCCAACATGTTTTAGAGGAAAGCTATTTTTTTCCTATTAATTTAGGATTGCCGAACATGAATTTCCTTAAGTCATTGTCTAGCAATCTTGAAAATTTTGATGAAGAAAACTTTTTGTGTTGGCTATAACAAATGAAATTTTGGTTGACTGAATTGGTGCAAGTTCTGCTACTAAGTCTACTGAGACACCTACTAGCAAAGATACTACTAAAGACACTAGTGACAAAATTGATGAACTTACTAATAAAGATATTCTTTGTCATGGTAGAATTTTGAGTGATTTATCTGATAGTAGTTATCATATTTTTTTCTCATACCAAATCTGCACTTGAATTGTGGAATGCACTTGATTATCATTATGGTACTGCTGAAAAAGTCTCAAACGTGTGTATATTGATGATTGGTTGGATTTCCAGTGGTTGATACTAAAAGTGTTTCTGAACAATTGATTGAGTTTGAGAACGTTATTTACGATATGAAAGCAAAAGGAGTCGAACAAAGTGATTAGGTCTATGTGTCTTTTTTGATTAAAAAATTTCCACCATCTTGGTCTGATTTTGCTAGAGGTCTTAAGCATATATAAGCCTGGAAATTTATCTCTTGAAGAGTTGTTTGTTGCTTTAAGAATTGAGGATAGACATTGTTTTTCGCAACAGTCCAAAAACCTGTTTTTCAAGCCAAAACTTTAATTATTGAAAATTCTCATAAACCAAAGCATAAATTTTTCAAGAAAACTAGACCAAAAAAGGCTAATGGCAGAATTGACAACAATAAATTCAATAACAATATGCCAAAAGGTAAACATGGGAGTCCAGTTCAGTGTTGAGTTTGTGGGAGGACTAATCACATTGCCAAGCTGCCACCGCCATGGTCGAAAAATCACCCAAACCCCCCGCCGACTTCTAAACCACAAGCTAATGTGGTGATTATGGGGGCTACCTCCGATTCCCCAGCTAACAGGTATTTTGTTAGTAGCCAAGAGTTAAATACTATTTTTAACTCAAATGATTAGTGGATAGACCCTGGGGCTAATGGTCATGTATGAACTAATAAAAATTATTTTCTATCATATCAGGTATCAAACACAAGAAATGTGAGCATGGGGAATGGGACTGTGGCTTGTGTCCTAGGAGAAGGCCAAGTCCAGTTAACTTTGTCGTCCAGAAAAGTCTTGTCTCTAGATGGTGTTTGTCATATTCCAGATATTAGGAAAAATTTGATTAATGCGTCTTTATTAGTTAGAAATGGTTATAAAGTTATTTTTGAATCCAATAAAGATGTAATTTCCAGAAATGGACATTTTCTTGGTAAAGGCTTTATGTTGGATGGTTTATTTCGTTTATGGGTAATGCCTTCTTCTAGTAATGAGCATTTTAATTCTTCTTTATCTATTGATAATGTTGAATGTTGTGATACTTGGTATGATAGACTTGGTCATGTGAATTCTAGTACAATAAAAAGAATGATGCATTTAGATCTCATTCCTGTCTTCTATTAATGTGAAAGAAAAATGTGAAATTTGTGTGCAAGCTAAGTAACCAAGAAAATCGCATAAATCAGTAGAAAAAGAAACCAAGTTGCTTGGACTAATTCATAGTGATATTTGTGATAGTAATCATGTCCTAACTCGTGGTGGTAATCAATATTTCATTACTTTTATCAACGGTTTTTCTAAATATTGCTCTGTTTATTTGATTAACGCAAAAGAGTAATTTATTTGATAAGTTTAAAGAGTATAAAGCTGTAGTTGAAAATCAGCTTGAAAATAAAATAAAAATTCTTTGCTCTGATAAGGATGGTGAATATGCTTCTGATGAAATTGTTGATTTTTGTAAATTGCATGGTATTGTGCATGAAGTGACACCTTCTTATTCTTCCCAATCTAATGGTGTGGCAGAAAGAAAAAATAGGACATTACTTGATATGGTGAATGCAATGCTACTTAGTTCTTGTTTGCCTAAAAATTGTTAGGATGAAGCTTTATATTATGTTTGTTTGATTCTTAATAGAGTTCCATATAAAAATTCTGACAAGACTCCTTATGAATTATGGAAGAGTACAAAAACTTCTTTAAAATTTTTAAAAGTGTGGGGGTGCCTAACTAAGGTTAATGTGCCTATTATTAAGAAAAGAAAAATAGGCCCCAAAACTGTTGATTGCGTTTTTGTTGGCTATTCTTTAAATAGTACTACTTAGAGATTTTTGGTGTTTAATTCTGAAGTTTCTGAAATTGCCAATAACATTATTATTGAATCTAGAGATGTGTCTTTTTTAAATATTTTTCCTATGAAAGATCAATTGTCTAGGCTTGTTGGTGCATCTTCTAGTTCTAATGTTAATGATTCTTCTCCTACTATTTTTAATGAGGAACCTGTTGAGCCTAGGAGGAGTAAAAAGAGTAGAAAAGCTAAAATATTTGGTGATGATTGTTATACTTTTTTACTTGAAGAAGACCCTAAGGGCTAAAACCTATAATGATGCTATGTTGTCCGTAGATGCTCATTTTTGGAAGGAAGCAGTTAATGATGAAATGAACTCCCTTATGATTAATAAAACTTGGGTTTTACAGACCTTCAACTTAATTGTAAAACAATTGGGTGTAAATGTTATTTCAAGAAAAAATTGAGAATTGATGGTTCTATAGAAAAATACAAGGCTAGGCTAGTCGTTAAGGGTTTTGAGAAAAAACCCGACATTGACTTTTTTGACACTTACTCGCCAGTTTCTAAAATTAATACCATTAGAATATTGATTGTTATTGCCTCTGTTTATAAATTAGATATCCATCAAATGGACGTAAAAACCGCCTTCTTAAATGGTGATTTGGAGGAGAAAATTTATATGAACCACCCGGAAGGTTTTGTTGTGGCCGGTGAAGAAAAGAAAGTGTGTAAGCTTGTTAAATCTCTTTACGAATTAAAACAGGCTCCAATGCAGTGGTATGAAAGGTTTGATAGTATGATAATTTCTAATGGTTTTTATACTAATAAAGGTGATAAGTATGTTTATATCAAAGTTGTCAATGATACTTGTGTAATTTTGTGCTTGTATGTTGATGATACTTTAATTTTTGGTAGCAATATTCATGTTATTAATGACATCAAAAACTTATTGTCTAATCATTTTGATATGAAAGACCTTGACCCTATTGATGTTATTTTAGGAATAAAGATAATTAGAAATGGAAATTCTGTTTCTTTGTCGCAATCTCATTATATTAAATAACTGTTGAAATTTTTTAATTATTCTAGTGTGAATCCAGTATTTATTCCTTATGATCCAATTGTTAAATTGAGAAAACATAAAGGTGCTAGTGTTTCTTAATATAAATATTCTCAAATTATTGGATCATTATTGCATTTGATGAATCATACTAGACCAGATATTGCGTATGATGTTGGTAGATTAGCAAGATACACTCATAGTCCTAATACTTTCCATTGGGATGCATTGGAAAGTTGTTTTGCTGAAAGAGTCCAAAAAGCAAGGAACCAATAGGATGTACCTGAAAATCTGCAGAGACCAGGGAAAGGCTGCAGAGCATCAAAATCATGGTACGATCCTCATTAATGCTGCAAGGACAAGACATGCCAACAACCTACGAGTGGGATTTGAAATATATGTTTATCTCTTCAATGGACATATTTTCGAATCTTCACTATAAAAGGTTGAGGAAGCAAGTGAGGGAAGTTAACGAATTACGAATTTCATAAGACAATCAAGCATTCAAGCAAGCAAATCTGAAAATATTCTCAAGCTTTCAAAGACAATCCTCAAGCCTAAAATCAAAGGAACTCAATCCAACACACTCGGTGAAGGAAAGATAACTTCATCAAGTTGAAGAGGAAACTGTTTGAAGAATAAAAGGGGTCTACTCTCCAAGGTTGAAGGCGTAGTAGTAAGGATCAAGTTTGAACCAGAAGCTTTGGGCTCGTTGGAAGGTTGTGTGATCAATTCCAAGAGTTCGAGGGAGCTGAAGTAGCAAGACATCCATTTTGTGAAGAAGCTAAGTCCCAAGAGTAGCCAGCTGTGTGATCAAGGCTGACTCGGACTGTTGACTACTTTCTAACCAAGATCTGTTACTTAGTGGATTCCTCCAGGAGTTGGAGAAGAGTGGATTAGAGGAATTACCCTATCCTCGAACCACTGTATAATTGCTTGTGTCTTACTTACAACATTTTAATTTCTTACATATTATTTATATCTGCTGCTAAGTTATAATTGCTAAACTCAACTGACAATAACCTTTGCTAAAAACAAGTGTTGAAAACAAGTTTAAAACATTAAGGGTGAAAAGTCTTCCATTGAACAAAAAACAAATCAATTGTGAATTTAAGTGTTAGCTGATCCCAGCTGAGTTATACTATCAACAGCTCAGTCGAGTCTGTTGAGTGGGTAACTTTGCTGAAGTAAGCTAGCCTAGCTATCCCTCAAGGACTTAGCTTATTTTAATTAACTTTGAAAATATTTTTAAAAGGACTAAATCGAAAATTTAGAAAGGTTTATCCAACCCTCCCCTTTTAAACCTTACAACTCACCCCTTGGGACCTACAAGTGCTTATATACATACAACATCTAAAATTACAATAATAGCCCAATAAATGGTAACATAAATTGTCCACGACTGACTCAATTTGTTCCCTTTTAGATTGTGTGTACACTTGGAGTCTCTCGACTTTGTCACCAAGCAAAATGGTGCCGACAAAAACTTGTCCGTATGTTTTTCTAATAATTATGAAAATATGATATCCGTAGCTATGGAATATAATTTATGTATTGTTAACGTGAAAAATAATATTTTTAGTCAACTCTCCACAATCTTGTCAAAAAAACGATTATAATAAAAGTTGTATCAGGAAGTTTATCTTGTTCGTATCAAGGGATTTTCCAAGGCATGAACTCCTAAACAACTAAATGTTATCCATCTTCAAACCATCTTTTATCACGTGCATTGTCTTGAATAGAGCATGTAAGTTTGGCTTTAAACTGGTCCTTTTTCACGCGAACGTGAGCCATCTTTTACCTGTATTACAGAAAAAAATATAAGATTGGAGTAATGGTCACAAATTGGTTCGATAGACAGTCGAAAAGTACAAATATAAAAAGCTTAGTCGAAATATTGGTCGGAATGATCGACAAACTGGTCGGCAGATAGTGACAGTATAGACAACTACAGTACAAGCAACCCAAAATCAGAAATACCAAATATTCCAAGATCGTCTTTTTTCTTTAATCTTTTTACATTATCATCTTCCAAAATGTTAAATATGCTATAATATCAAAATTACAAATTACCTAATCTATAACATAATCTAAATTGCTTTTTTTGCAATTAAACAACGAGAAAAATATCGAAAAATATTAATTAAAATACAAGACTAACCTTTTCTCATAACTTCAAACTAAAACAAGTTGAAATCTTCAACAACCCAGAAGAAAAAAGTTGAACAACCAAGATAATCATCTCGCGAAGATGCAAATCTGACAAACAACTGAGTTCATTGAAAAACGATGGACGCGGGCAGGTAAAACTCTCGATGTATGGTGGTGGGAATGGAGTCGCCAAAAAACTTCCGGTGTATATTTGTTCGCGGGCAGGATGAGAGCCAGATCTCTCCTTTTCTTCACTGTGTGATGGAGTGGGGAGAGAGTTTGTGTTTAAATTATAACTAAGGGGTATGTTGGTATTTCCACAGGGGTGAGGGTGTCATGATTAGAAGGATTTAGGTTCAGTGGCATTTTTTTAAAAATTGGTTCAAAATGCAACATTTTTCCAAAATTTCGTATATATAGGCAATCCAGAAGATAATTACGGTAATATATATGTCAAAATCATATTTATTATGAGTAGGTTTCATTAATTTTTCGATAAATTTGAATTATTTATTCAACTCTACCTTTTAATATGAATATACGAATGTTAATAAAATAAGGTATGTTTTTTATTACTTGGGTCATAGTTATTTTTATTGCATTGCAATAAATGTGATTTTTTTCAATTGTAAATTCGACCATCAATTTTGCAATACACGAATATCAACCCTATATACTAAAAGAAAAAACAAGCTGCCACATGTCATCACCTCTGCAATTTGGTACACGTGTCAACACCTTAGTCTTCTAAATCCATGTGTCACCTTCATATTTAGCCACGTGGCAAACTATGTCACCACCTTATTCTTCAAATTATAAATTGATTTACTATCAATTTATCATTAACTTATTAATTAAATTTCTGTATTTCCATATATAATTATTGACTCGATTGATTTTCCTTATAACGTATTAATTAGTTTTCCGTATATAACTATTGACTCAATTGATTTTATCAAAATTTAATCCAATCGAATATCGATGTATTAATTAAATTTATGTATTTCCATATATAACAATTGACTCAATTGATTTTCCGTATAACATATTAATTAATTTTTCTTCCGTATATAACTATTGACTCAATTGATTTTCTGTATATTTAGATAAATTGATTTTTTTCGCTTCTAATTATGGGTTGATTTTCTTTCCTAAAAGACCATAAAAGACAACCAAAAAATTTAATTAATTTTAACCGCATGCAAATTAATCGCAAAAATAATTTTTAAATTTAAATCCAATCATATATATAGTATATGTATTCCGTATATAACTATTGACTAAATTGATTTTATCGACATTTAATCCAATCAAATATCAATGTATTAATTAAATTTATGTATTGTCGTATATAACTATTGACTCAATTGATTTTCCGTATAACGTATTAATTAATTTTTCGTATATAACTATTGATTCAATTGATTTTCTGTATATTTGGATAAACTGATTTGCTATCAATTTGGATAAATTTGATTTTTTTTGGTTTCTAATTATGAGTTGATTTTCTTTCCTTAAAGACCATAAAAGACAACAAAAAAATTTAATTAATTTTGACCCCATGCAAATTAATTGGCAAAAGTAATTTTTAATACAATCATATATATAATATATGTATGTATATCCGGCAAGTTTAATCCAATCAATTTTAATCGGCAAATCGTATATTTTATATACGTATTTTTAGAAAAGATATTCAATATATTTATATAATATGTATGTTACTTTCAAATTTATTTTTTTATAATCAATATTTTAGGTCTCTTCTAACTATCACAAACAAATTTGAGACACTAAAATTTTATCTTTTGGAAAATCCCGTGTAACACACGGGTGTTTTTCTAGTTTATAATATTATTGAATCGAGTTAAAATGGAAGTCTTATTTTCTGATATATCATAATGAAATGATTTTCTTTTGTGATTGTTTGTAAATTAATGCCAATTATACACACACACACACACACACATATACGCATTACTTGGCCAACAATTAAAGACGATTAACTTTTTATAGATTATCTGAATAAGGTAGACAATTATATTGATTGAATTTTAAATGGAAAGTCAACCGTGTTTTCAAATCTTAGTGAAATTTGTTATTAATTGTTGATTCTTATTATTTCAATATTTATTACGAAATAGAATTTTCTAAACTCGATTGATATCTTACCAAAGTTGACGGAAATAAAAGCTAATATTTTATTATAGTTATTACAGTTTTTAGAAAGCTGTCCGACATGTTTTATTTTTCTATAAATATATCGAAAATCATTTTTGAAAGTGCTTTTAGGCCGAAAAACATAAATGGAAACATGTTGCTTTAATATATATATATATATATATATATAGGGATTGGATCAAATGAGACCACATTCCTGGGGTAAGACAGCATGGACTAATCCTGTCCATTTATTTAATTTTTTCAAAGGCTGAGATTTCATTGATTTTTAAGCAGTTTTTTTTATTTTAATTCGAATAAGGGTAGATTAGTCATTTTCCATATAACTCATTCATTAAGTCACGGTCCCCACATATTTTTGTTTGATAATTTTAATATGTAATACATATAAATTAAATATGCAGTATAATAATGTTAAATATGCAGTAAATATATGTTAAATATACAATATAATAATGAGTGTGATTCTCTCTCTCTCTCTCTCACTGATTTCTTAATTCACGGTCCCCACATATTTTTGTTTGACAATTTTAATATGCAATACATATTTGTTAAATATGCAGTATAATAGTATTAACTATGTAGTAAATATATGTTAAATATTCAGTATAATAATGAGCATTATTCTCTCTCTCTCTCTCTCTCTCTCTCTCTCTATAACTGATTCCTTAATTCACGGTCCCCACATGTTTTTGTTTGACAATTATTAATATGCAAAAGACGTATATGCTAAACATACAGTATAATAGTGTTTAAATATACAATAAATATATGTTAAATATGCAGTATAACCATCATAGAGCACATACACGAATCATATGTAGCATATTTATATAATATATACATTATAACATCTCTAATTATGCAATATATATATGTGAAATATACAATGTTAAGATGATTTCCGTATTTTTGGAAAGAGGATCGTGATTTTCTTTCTCTATATAACTGAATCCTTCACGATAGCATCATGTGATTATCTCTCTCTCTCCATAACTGATTTCATATATTGGATGGTCCCCATATGTTTTGATAGACAATTTTACCCATATTGGGGATTTAATTAATTGGTTAATATATTATTATCCTATATTAATACTAGCCTTTGATGTATATAGGGGATGGTTGAGATCAGTCCACACTGTCTCACCATAAAATATGGTCTCATTGGATCCTCCCCCTATATATATATCTAATGAGACCACATATTATCGTGAGACAGTGTGGACTCATCTCAACCCTCCCTTATCTATATCAATGGCTAAGATAAATAGGGGTTACAATTACATTAAACATTTAATTAAGGCAAAATAAGGGTATAATTGTTAAAACAAACATGTGGGGGACCATCCAAATATGGAATGAGTTATTAGGAGAGAGAAAATCACGTGGGGAGAGAGAAAATCGCGCAAAAATCACGCTGGAGAGAGAAAATCACGCATGTGTTTCGCCATGCAAAGATATCTTTGTACACTTGTCATATATTTGATGTATACTTAACACTATTTTAATGTATGTTTAACATAATTTTACTGTATATTAAAATGGTCAAACAAAAATATGTGGGGACGTGAATCAAGGAATCAGTTAGAGAGAGAGAGAGAGAGAGAGAGAGAGAGAGAGAGAGAGAGAATCACGTTCATTAACATGTGGGGACCGTGGATTAAGTAAAATCAATTATATATAGAGAGAGAAAATCACGCTCATTATTGTACTGTATATTTAACATATATTTACTGTATATTTAACACTATTATACTGTATATTTAACATATTTATGCTGCATATTACAATTGTCAAACAAAAATGTAAGTATACAACAAAACACAAATAAATATACAACAAAACACATATAAGTATACAGCAAAAAATATAAGTATACAACAACATAAATACATACATAAAAAATTAACTACTTATACAGCAAAACACATCTAAGTATACATCGAAAAACATATAAGTATACAGTAATCCTCACTGCCTCCTCGTAGGCCCTCGTTTTCTCCACGTCAGCATCGTCTTCTTTACCAATCCTACAACAACAGCTACACCACTCCATCTCTCAACTACACATCGTCTTCTTCACCAATCCTCGTTTTTCTTCGAATGCTTTGTTATTACAATTGATTTAACGAATTAAAGAATAAAGAATTCCTATACGAAACGACTCCAGCCTTTGGTCATGACGTAGCTCTGGCTACTGTTCCAATAGGAGTATCTAAACCGCCATGGTTTCCCATTTCTGTCTTTGAAATTCAACAGGAGCCCCTTCTCGTTCGTCGACGAATCTAACGGGAAATATTTCTCGGCGTGCTGTTTGGGAATTACTAGCCGATTCAGTTTTTCGATGTCGCTCGGGGTCACCACTTTGTCGAACATGTGTTCTCACTGGATAACGGTGGTGGTGTTGCCCTCGTCTCCTCCTCGCCGGAAAGGAAACTGATCGTCGACAGAGTCGTTGGGAGTTTCATCTCCATGTTGGCGGGGGAGGATTCTGACGACAGAGGAGGAGCAGTTGCAGCGACGTAAGTGTACAGGGGAAGGTTTCTGTGGTGAAAAGAAAATGAAGAAGAGGAAGGTGAAGAAGAAGATATGCCTCTAGAACCAGTAATAAGAAACACTAATAAGAAAATGACCGATCTGCCCTTATTTGATTTAAAATAAATTAAAAAAAGCTATTAAATTGGGTATATCTCAACCATCTAAAATTACAGATTTGTGGACAAGATTAGTCCACACTGTCTCACTCTAATTATCTGGTCTCATTTGATCCAATCCATATATATATATAGATATTATTCTTTTAGAAAATAGTTATACTATCTAAAGTATATATTTTCCTTTTTTTTAATATCTTAAAACTTATAAAAGAATACTTAATTGGTCAACCCATCGAGTTTGAATTAGCATACGACTCCTAAACCTGTCTGAAGTATCGATAAATTTGTTCGATTATAATTTCTACAATAAATATAAATCAATTAATCATACACTAGTTAAAATTACCATCTCACTCGTCAAAATATTTTCTTACACCAATTGAATTTATATCTTACTCATAGTAAACAAACTAAGTCTTTTACCCTTGCAATGCACGAGATGTATATATTTGTGAGGCCTATGTTTTGTACTGTTATATGTACATTTTTCTAATATTCTATGAATTTTATATTGTGCATTGAGGGATGGTAACATCCCCTGATAAATTATCCCCTGTTAGTAACCTAATAGAATGAGACGGGGATTCCTTGGTTAATTCAAGGATGGGAGCAGGGATGGGAATTTTCCGCTTCTCTAGAACCAGAGATGGGATAGGGACAATATTTGTATCCTCGTCCTATTTCTAATTTCGATTAGATAAATCGGGGATTCTCTGTTCCCAATCTCATTCATCGAATATGTATATTTTATTATCTAAAATTAATTTTAATTCTATTTATAAATTTTTATTTATTAATTCTAAAAATTGAACTCAAATATCTTTACAATTTTACATGTTCTCATTTTGTATTTTACAAATTTTGGATTTATGTTATCTGTATTTTGAAAAAATAGTGATTGCAAAATTTTAAATTTTCAAGCAATAATTAAAATATAAAAATAATTAATTGGATTATAAATCATACGATTAAACAATAAAAAAATGAATTCATATAAACTATAAAAATCTCTTTAAATACGAAATATTTGGTTGTGTCAATATGAATTGTATCTCTTTATAGAACATGTTTACAGTTTATCTACAAAAAAGTAAGAGTTTGAAAAAGGTTATAAATGCCCAATATTGAATTTTTTAGTACGCTAATGTTGAATATTAAATAAATTGTATTTCAATATTATCAATGATAAAACCATTTAAATTCCAAGACTTTTTGGGGTTTAGAAAGTTGTAAAATTGTTAGAATTATTAAAGAATTAAACAAAAATCATGCTTTACATTTAGCATCGCGATTTTAAGGGAGAATAAATCGCTTCAAAGAAACAAAAACTATTTTATTTTTATACACACACAGACACACACACACACACACACACACACACACATATATATATATATATATATAAAATATATCAAACTGATAAATTCGTATCTAATTCCAAATGTACAACTTTGAAACTTGAATTCAAAATACGTCGATAAATATAAAAAATAATTTTCTATATACAAAATACTATTATGAATATAATTTTGAATTAAAATAAATCTTAATTTTCTTTTTACACAAATACATATACATATATATAATGTTACGTATGGCTATATGTGATAATAAAATTTGTATACATATTTTGAGATATTTTCTCCATTTAAAAGAAGTAATTTTAATTGAATTTAATTAATTTAAATATAATTCTATATCATTATTAAGAAATGGCTAGCCCAAATAACAACTATGATGGATAAATAGGGGTTGGTGTATATCGAAATGGCTACAGAGATTTCAGCTGAGTATCGGTATGAAAATGAAATATCAAGGCAAGAGTCGGATCCTTTCTCTTTAAGATGAGATTGCCCCTCTCACGGTGCATTGGGAAAAATGGCAATCATCTCCCAAGATACAACGACAACAAATTTGCGATAGTTGCACTACAAATCACAAGTACATCGAACACTGTGATTCTTTTTAAACTCTTATTTATGGACTTATGCAGAAAATGAACACAATTTCGAGCTCCTCAAAGCTCCTCGCGATGATGTGTACGTGCGAAATGCAAAGTGTGCCTCCAAAGTACCAAATGCGACAAAGTGCGATGTGTGCGGGCCTGGGTCTGGTCTCTCCGGCTCGGACAGTGCTCCACACCGTCCTTGGTGCTCTTTGAGGTAGCCAAAAGCTAGTCAAAATTGACTTTGTCTACTAGGGTGTACAATAAGGAGCTCCACTTGATTACTCATTTCTATAGGTGAAGTTCTATATAAGGTAGCTAACTTTGCTCCTTGTTTCCTATGTGGAATGTGTCTCTTCACATTCTCACTCTTTCACATTTTCAGATAAAATATATTTTTAGTGACTTACTTTATGGATTTATTTCTTATTCACCTAATATTGGTTTTGAGAAATTCAAAATGCTAAACTCATCTACCCGCGGTGTAGATTAAATTTATCTCATTTATTTCATAAAACAGATAAATGAACCCACTTAATTAATTGGTCAAAATTAGGACAAAATCCAATTTATAAAAACCAATTTCAACAATCCCCTAGATGAATGAAAATTAATGCGTATGAGTATGCATACACTAAAGAGAGTTCGAATGGAAAACTATTGCATCGGGAGAGGTAGCTTGTGGCTTTGAACCTTCCTTAGTGGAATACTATCGGATTCACTAAACTGCATAGTGACGTGATGTCTTGAACTGTTCAACAGTTTGTGTAAACAAGACAACCAACATCCACACAATATCTTCCCTAACACCATTTGGTTCTCACGGTTGTGTCCATTTTGACCCTGGACAACATCTTGGATTCATAAATGATTCGTTGAAGTGGCCCGTCTTTACACTTATATAGGTGATCTCCTATTAAAAGTATCATGCCATACTCCACCTCTTTTAAGTATAAGAATCATTAAAAGTTTATAACTTATCCTCACCACACTCGGCATGTTCTTCCACTTAGATAGGAATTAGATGTAACGTGTTCCAAATGTTTACCTGAATATTCATAACTTAGTTGTCCCATTGAACCAAGGCTTTGGGATCTCCAATTCACAAGGTTTGGTTACCACTATGAACATTCTTATTTTGTGGATTTTAAGCCCATCCCTTCGATAACCAGTATAATTGATCTCTATTCAAACCTTTAGCTAACCGATCCACTAGGTTTTCCTTCGATTTCATGTAATCAATTGTAATAACCCCACTTGAGATCAACTACCTAACGGTATTATGTCTTCGACGTATATGTCGAGACTTACTGTTATACATACTATTTTGTGCCCTTCATATAGTTTTATGGCTATCACAATGTATAATGATTGCGCATCGGCTTAAGCAACAAGGAATATCCTATAAGAAGTTCCCAAAAATTCTGCTTGTTCACAAGCTTTATCCAGAGCTATAAATTCCGATTCCATCATGGATCGATCTATACAAGTTTGCTTGAAGGACTTCCATGACACCGCTCCACCACCAATGATAAAAACGTACCCACTAGTGGACTTAAAATCTTTTGTGTCAGATATCTAATTAGCATCACTGTATCCTTCTAATACAGCTGGATATCTTGAATAATGTAATCCATAATTTAAGGTGAGTCTTAGATACCTAAGAACTAGGGATGGCAATGGGGTGGGTTTGGCTAAACCCAGGACCCGTCCCGCCAATAAAAACTAGGACCGGGGACCCACCCCGCCCCACGTAGGACCCGACGGGTTGAACCCGCTAGACCCACCAGATACAAAATTTATTGAGAACAGTTTGCAGTCACTGAGTAAAAATTGCAAAAAATATTAACTATTAACAACGGTTACATGTTCCATTATGTTTTAATTAATAAATCCTCAAGAATTTGATGGGCAAGTTGGATACATTTTCAAAACATTCAGTTATTACATTAAAAGATTTAAAAAGGATTGCTTGAGCCTGTCAAACTATTCGCATTAAACCATAAACTAAAAACAAAATTGAAGCTTTTAATTATTCACCAAATTCAAAAGATTTCAGATTTTTAAATTTAACTAAAAGGTTTACAATTAGGTGGACTCTAGATCTATCATTCCCCTATTTCTAAAACTCTTACTTATCCAGTGTTTAAAATTTCTAAAAATTTCAAAAAGCTAGATGAGAAGTAGCCTCAACAAGATTTAAGAAGCTTACCTAGAGTCAAACACATTTAAGATGGAAAATTAAGCTAAGTAGGAACGTTGGCGCCGCCGAGTTGCTTCTTTGGGGGGGACAAAATGGAGAGAAATGTGACTGCCCTAATGGAAATTGGAAAGACCTACAGAGGGACTGGTCAATGGAAGTCAGGAAATGAGTATTCTATTTATTTAGTTACAGAAATGCAACAAAGAATTTTTTTTAAAAAATAAAACAACATATAATGGACGATCCCGACCCGGGTCCCCAAAATTTAATACATGACCCACTTGACCGGGTCCAAACCCGCCTCGAATGGGGCGAGTCTGGTCATATTGCCATCCTTACTAAGAACCTTTATCAATGCCTTTCAATGGTCATTGCCAGGATTATTAGTAAATCTACTCAGTTTATTAACTGCTTATGCAATATCTGGACGAGTGTAGTTTGTAACATACATTAGACTGCCAATAATTTGAGAATATTCTAGTTGAGATACAGGTTTACCCTGATTTTTAGCTAAGTGTAAGCTTAAATCAACATATGTTTTAGCTGGAGGACTTTCATAAGTATTGAACTTTCGAAGTACTGTCTTAACATAATGAGACTGTGATAAGATAAGTCCATCAAATATTTTAGAGATCTTAATTCCCAGAATAACATCTTCTATACCCATATCTTTCATATCAAAATGTTTTGTCAACATTCTCTTAATATTCATGATGATATCATGATTACTATCAATAATCAATATGTCGTCAACATATAGACAGACGATAACATAAGCATTTGGTGTGTTTTTAATATAAACGCATTTATCACACTCGTTAATTTTAAAGTCATTCGACAACATAGTTCTGTCAAATTTCTCGTGCCATTGTTTCGGAGCTTGTTTAAGGCCATGCAATGACTTAACGAGTTTACACACCTTCTTTTCCTATCCAGGAGAGACAAATCCTTCAGGTTGTTTTGTGTAGATTTCTTCTTCTAATTCACCATTTAAAAAGTTCGTCTTCACATACATTTGATGTATCTCAAGGTTATGCAATGCAGCAATAGCAATGAGAACTCTAATAGATGTGATCCTTGTCACATGTGAATATGTATCAAAGAAGTCAAGGCCTTTTTTTTTATTTGAACCCTTTAGCTACTGATCTGGCCTTGTACTTATCAATAGTTCCATCACCTTTATATTTCCTTTTAAAGATCCATTTGCATCCTAAAGGCTTATTTCCTGGTGGGATATCTATCAACTCCCAAGTTTGATTTTGCATAATAGAAATTATCACATTATTAATAGCTTCTTTCTAGAATGGATCTTCTGAACTAGACAATGCTTCACCAATTATCGTTGGTTCATTTTCTAACACGTAAGTTAGAAAATATAGACCAAAAGACTTAGTTATTTTGGCTCTTTTATTGTGTCTTGGTTCTTCTTCACTTTGATGATTACCATCTGCAGTATCGCGTGTTCTTTTGCTAGAACTAACTTCGTTCCTTTCTTGACAAGGAAGACATGGTCAAAAAATACAACATTCCTAGATTAAATAATTGTACCTTCGTGTACATCTAGAACTGATGGCTTGTGCACTAAAAATCAATATGCACTACTATTATTAGCATATCCAATAAAGATGCAATCGATTGTTTTAGGTCCTATTTTCACTTATTTCAGCTTAGGTATTTCTACTTTAGCCAAACACCCCCACACTTTAAGATATTTACAAGAAGGTTTGTGACCTTTCCACAACTCATACGGAGTTTTGTCTTATTTTTGTATGGTATTTTATTAAGAATATGGTTAGCCGAGAGAATGGCTCCCCCCCATAAATTCTGATGTAAACCCGAATTCATCAACAAAGTGTTCATCATTTCTTTAAGAGTTCAATTTTTGCGTTCAGCAATATCGGTTGACTGTGGTGAAAAAGGAGCTGTCATTTAATTAATAATGTCACGCCCCAAATGGGACCATGACGTGATCAATAACTTAAATAATAGATAAGCCAAATAAATTGAGTCAATAAAAGATTTATACCACGTTGATACCTAAATAGTGAGTTATTCATCAAAAGCAACTCAAACAGAGTTTAATATCGCAGCGGAATTTAAGTTACAGTCCGACAGTATGACAAAGTAGTTCCAAAATTACAACCCAAATAAAAACTTAACCTTGTTCAAGGGTCCTACGCCCTTAGGTTACAAATTTAAAATAAAAGAGTCCAATATAAAGCTAGAAGAAAGGGAAATCTTCAAAAGTCGGGATGTGGTACGGATATGAATCACTTCATGGTCAGATCTTCCTCGTCCACGTCATCAACGTATGGACCATCACCATCTGGTCGTTTGAAAAGATGGGAGTGAGACAAAAATTCTCAGTGGATGAGTGTTCGTGTGTAAGTGTGGCTTATATAGATGCATGAAAACAGTTATATGAAGAATGCATGGTTTATGATGCGTGCGCCACACACGATTCACAAGCAACGTGATATTCAAAATAATACAGTTTTATATAATTTGATGAAAATAGTTCCTAAACACTCAGGCACCATGAATGGTATTCAAGCAAGTCAAGTAGTGGTTGCGTACAAAATTGTAACACCAACCCAAACAAGCAATACGGTCCGAGTAACTCATAATCGTGTGGACCAGACAACAATTTCTTCGTTATTCCTTGTAACTCCTCGAGCAAGTTGGCACAAGGCCCAATCACCTTATCGCTCCTAGGCACGACAAATCCACAATGGGGCTAATTAGGCCCGGATTGTTATAATCATGATTATACCTCAAGTCTACGACCCATACTTCTCCCGTTGGACACTCTATCCTCTAAGGGTGGGATTAGGATAATGGGGCCGGTAAATGGAATAGCAGCTGAGCTTCCCGGCTCCAATCCCCAACCAGTCCACTCCGATTGTGAGCTCGACATAACAAGTTGACTCAAGCAAGTAGATTCACGCAGTTATAATATGTCAACAAGGCAGTCGAGTATAATATGCAATTTAACAAAAGAACGATACAAGTGTAAGTACGTGAAAATTTTATACGCTAGTGTTTATCGGTATTAACTGTGTAATTATATTAAATGAAGCTAATTATCGGGAGGATAACTAATCTTCGTTGGATTCGGTATATTATGTGGGAGATTTTACCTCATGAAAGTTCAAATAGATATAAAGCAAGGAAATCGTCACGCGTAATGCGTAAAATTCGGTAAGGAGTCCGTTGTGGTACGGGGATTTTTAAGAAAATTTAAATTTTAAAAATAAATATATAAGTTAGTAAATTCCAACGCTACAACATGGTAAATAAGTAATTTGAGGTCCTTGACAAGAAGAAAATTTTATAAGTAGCCCTGTTTTGGAAAAAAACTAGCATTTATCGAGTTTGAAATTGAATGAGTTTTGATCTCGATCTCGGAAAAATGTAAGGTTAGTTTTTTTATAAATTCTATTTTGGCCTCCTTTTTGTCAAAATTGCCATTTTTGGCACCGAATTTAAAATTTTTGGATCTCACAAACCAGAAGGGTTTTTGATGTGATTCCAACTTTAAAATATCACTTATAACATAGGGTTATTGGGACAAAATCAATTTTGGAAAAATATTAGTTTGAGTCCCTTAACTTTTAAAAATTCCATTTCTAGTCCAATTTTTGAGTTTTTGCCCTTAAGGCTTATTTGGGGTCTATTTGTTATGAAATTTGAACCATTGGTTTAAAATGTTATAAAATTAAAGATTAAGTAATTTTCCATGTACATGGGTTGTATAAGTCCTCAAAAATTGATTTTCTTTACTCAAAATACTTTGATTTTTGGAATTACTCAAAATATGAGTTTTTCAGTTATTACAAGTTGAAAATTTTGAAATTTACAAAGGGGTGCTGGTACAGTTTCGAAAATCTCATTCTAGCCCTTAAACTTTCAAAAATTCTACAATTAAGTCATTGGGCTTTCAAGGGTTGGTTTTTATCATCTCAAAACTTTTAAAACTTTATTGTTATCTCAAAATGTCATATTTTAAAAAATAGTACATCCCCAATTTTGAAATTTACAGAGGTATCCCACAGTTTTTATATTCTTGCAATTTAGTCCTCCAATTTCGCCAATTTTGCATATAAGGTCCAATAATGCTTTTTTTCCAATCATGATCTAAATTTACAGAATATAAAATAAATAAAATATAAAATTTAAAGTACATAGGCATGCATTAACATATCATTCAAGAATTCATCAAGTAATTCATAGATTTGTACATGCATGCATCTATTTTTGCAAAATTGAAACTTTAAGCGTAATTTTGTGAGATTGTTGGACATAAAAACTTGAAATAAACATGTAATACATATTTCTATATACCATACTAATTTCAAAGTACTACATGCAAATCTTTCAAGATCACTTGAGTTTTATAAAAGATTTTCCACCCATCTTTAGTAGTTGTGTTGGTGAGTCTAGAAATGACACTTTTTTTCCTACCTATTGGAATTTTCATCCTCAGCACTTCAAGGCAGTCCCTAAGTGTCAATTTTTTAAGAATCTGGAGTTAGGATTTGAAGGATTTGAGGTAAGAAAGAAGAGATTAAAGTAAGAGTCAAGAAATCTACACTTACTGTGTAGTTTTTCAAGTGGAGTCTAGAATGGTGTCTTCTCTTCTTGTACCCAAATAGTTGATTCTAACACCTCAAGGTCAGCTCCTAAATGGTATTAAAAGCCATATTTTGGTGTCAAAAGTTGGAGATCAAAAGATAGGAAGAAAAAAAACACCAAATCAAATTTCTTACCTTTAACTCTTATTTACTAGAGTTGTCTTCTTAATCTTCAACCAAAAATCCACCTTTCTTAACCTCAAATTTTCTGCTCCTATGTCCTCAAGTGGAGAAGAAGTTTCAAGTTAGAATTTGAAGATTAATTTTAGAAGGTAAAAGATGAATTTAGAAGTTAAGATTTGGAAGACTAATTTTTTACCTTTGTTGATGAATTTGAGGTTTCTAGTCTTCAAAAATGGAAGATTTTTAAGGGGGTTTTGGAGAGATTTTTTTTTGTTTTGGTCTAAGTGAGAGATGAAATTGTTTTGTTGGGTGTTGGATGAAAAAAAAATTGGTTCCCTTCGATTCCCCTCATGGCTGATCCTACCCCCCTCCCCCCTTCCTATTCATTTTATTTTGTTTGGTTGTTCTTGTCTTGCATCATGCATGGGAGACAATTTGGGGTCAAATATATGGGTAAGGAAAATACAAAATGGGGAATTTGTGGTGTTTGGTGAAGGTTGGGGAAAATAGTATAAAATAGTGGAGTGAAGGAATACTTTGACCAAGACCAAATGCTTCTTGTCTTCTTCTCCATGTGTTGTACAAAAAAAATTCCTCCTTGTCAATTCTCTTGTGTGTTGGACGTCCACCCTCAAGTCCAACATTCTTTTTTTTTTTGTGTGTGTCCAAGATTGGTGATATTTGGTGTAGATTATCAAGTCCAAAAATCCACTTATCAATCCCACAATCACTTATAAGTCCCATAATCACTTATCACAAATCAGGCTCCTTATTTTAAGTTGTATCTATCACTTATCATCTAAGGTACTAAATAAAATTAAAATCATTATTACAAGTTAATAATATCAATCAAGCAATTTAAATATATCAATATATATATATATATATTCAATTTCAAAATTATAAAATAAAAATAAATGTATTATGCTACAAGAAGTTTACTAGACTAGTCGTTAAGAAAAAAAATCCAACCGGTCAATGTAACACATTAAAAGTTGAAAGAAATCGACAATCGTTAACGAAGTGAAAATAAGTGTTATTAACATGCACCATAAAATAAAATAATTCTAATTATAAATTATGTATCTACTAGTTAAATCAAGTAGAAAGTAATTCAACAAAATAAAAAATGAGACTTTGTTATTTTAATATAAAAGTTGGAAAAACAATCTCAAGTACTATTCTTTTGAAAACCAAAAAATTGAATAAATAAGCTTCCAATACAAAGGCATTGTATTTTTAAAATCCTAATTTAGTAGTAGATCGTTTCAAAGATCATAAAGATGAAAAGGTTTGTTCGTAAACTACGAAATCGTATTTCTTCGAAATAGTTTTAAGCACTACTATAATATGCTCAGAATTATAAAAATTTAAGTAGTACTTTTTAATAAAATCAAGATGAAAATAAATAATAGTCATTGAATTTTAAGAATTAAGTACCAAAAATAAATTAAATAGTAATATCATGTGGTTAGGTAATAAATAACCAATGTTAAACCCATTAACATAATACATTACGCGAAATAAATAGTAAATATAAAAATAAATTATTGAAATATTAAATATTGTATCGGAAAAATATCCGCGATCGTGTCGTCTACGGTTGAAAAATCCGGGGCCTCACAAATAATGCCAGAATCTGAGCAAAATTCATCAAACGGAGCTCCATACTCCCCACCTCTATCACTTTGTATTATCTTAATTCGTTTGCTAAGTTGATTTTCAACCTCATTCTTATAGCTTTTAAAAGTTTCTAAGACATCATCTTTACTTCTCAAAAGATATACATAATAGTATCTTGTGCAATCATTGATAAAATTAACAAAATACTTTTTCCCACCTCTACTTTGCACAAACTTTAAATCACATATATCACTGTGAATTAATTCTAGAGGTTCTGTATTTTTTCCACCGAGTGGAATGGTGTTTTATCCATTTTTGCCTCAACACAGATTTCACATTTGTGATGTGAATCTATTTTCAAATTAGGTAGTAATTTCAAGTTTACTAAAATTATTAAAGTGTTAAAATTCACATGTCTTAATCTGACAAGCCACAAATTTGAACACTCAAGCAAATAAATAGAAGCATTAATTTTATTGCTTTCAAAACTCAGGAGTTCATTCATTACATTAATCTTAAACAGTCCATTTTCCAAGTATCCTTTCCCTATGAAATGTCCATTTTTCATTAGTACAAACCTTGTCTTGACCAACAGCTATCCCAACACCAAGTTCTTCCGAATGTCCGGAATATGAAGGACGTCAACAAGGATCAGCTCCTTGCCCGAGGTCATCTTTACCACCACCTTTCCTAGAGCGATAATTTCAGAAGTTGTAGAATTTTCCATGAATAACTTTCTGCCGTTGATTGGAGTATATGTTGAGAACATGTCTTTGTCGGGGCAAATATGGCGTAGCACATGTGTCCACCCACCATTTTCTCGGGTTATCCACCATGTTGGCTTCAAACACAACAACAGAGAGATCAAGCTCGGACATATCAATTGGCATAGTCTTGTCCTCTGTCACGTGCACCTGGTTATGATTGTCTTTCTTAGGAAGACGACAATTTTTGGCCTTGTGATTTGACTTTTCACAGTTGAAGCAGTTTCGTTTGAACTTTTTAGCATTCCCCTGCTTCTAGCCATTCCCCGGGTACTTTATCTTCTTGCTAGCATTAGGCTCCACTAAGTTTGTCTCTGCCTCCATTTAAAACTTGCCAGACTTAATTTCAGACTTGTGATTGTCTTCTTCAATTTGCAATCTGACAATTACGTCTTCAAGCCCCATCTCATTCTGCTTAAGCTTCAGGTAATTTTTAAAATCCTTCCACAGAGGCGGTAGCTTCTCTATAATAGCAGCTACTTGAAAGGATTCACTCAGCACCATTCCTTCTGCGATTATATCATGCGGAATAAGCTGAATTTCTCGTACCTGGTTGATCGCCGTCTTAGTGTCAACTATCTTAAAATCAAGGAATTTGCCGAACATAAATTTTTTTTTGCCGGCATCTTCCATCTTTTACTTCTTTTCTTAGGAGCTCCACAACTTCTTAGCAGCCTTTACCGAACTATACACATTATGCAATGTGTTGTCTAGTCCGTTGAGAATGTTGTTCCTGCATATGAAGTCAATATAACTCCAAGCATCAAATGCTATTATCTTCTGAGAATTAGTCTCCCCTTCCCCCACAGTTGAAGCATCCTCCGTCAGAAAATGAGCAAGATTTAGGGTATTAAGATAGAACAACATCTTTTGTTTCCACCTTTTGATGTCTGTACCGCCGAACTTCTCCAGTTTCTCTCCGGGTGCTGGTGCTAGAACGGATGGTGCTGAGACGGATGATATTAAAACCATTTGAGAAACACAAAAAGATCTCGTCTTAAATTGTTGGGTAAATATGGGTTGGTGTATATGAGTATATCGAAATGGCTATAAGGATTTGAGTAGAGTATCAGTATGAAAGTAAGATGCCGAAGCAAGAGTTAGACTCTTTCTCTTTAAGACTAGATTACCCCGCTCACGGTGCATACAGAAAAATGGCAATCGTCTCCCAAGATACAACGACAACAAACTTGCGATAGTTACACTACAAATCTCAAGTACATCGAACAATATGATGCTTTTTAAACTCTCTTTTATGGACTTATGCAGAAAATGAATAGAATTTCAAGATTTTAGATGCTAAAATGAGTTCTGGGGGACTCTTATTTATATAACTTCGGGTGCCTCTTCATATTGGATGCAACCCCTAGTTCGGATCGACTAGGACCATCATATCGCATCCTTTGATCAACAGTCGTGATCTGATGGTCCAGATCGCATCCAACCGAAGGTATACATCTATTGGCCTGCACCCCTGCACACTGAACTGTTGTGTCCAGTCGTGGTGCCCTCTTAGCGAACAGACGCGTCTAGCCAGCGCCACTGCCTGCCTCATGGCGCCACACGGACGACTATGCCAAGTCACTGCCACCTGAGCTGCCATGCCACGTCATTGAGCCACTGGACCAAACCATGGTTCGATTTTTCAAAATTTTAAGGCTCCTTAAAGCTCCGCGACGATGTGTACGTGCAAAGTGCGCCTCTAAAGTGCCCAATGCGACTATGTGCGACGTGCGCGAGCCTAAGCCTTGGCCCGACTTCTTCTTGGATGGTGCTCCGCACTGCCTCGGTGCTCTTTGAGCTAGCCAAAGGCTAGTTAAAATTGACTTGGTCCACTAGGGTGTACCATAAGGAGCTCCACTTGATTACTCCTTACTATTGGTGAAGTCCTATATAAGGTAGCTAACTTTGCTCCCTGTTTCCTATGTGGGATGTGTCTCTTCACATTCCCACCATTTCATATTTTCAAATAAAATGTATTTTAAGTGGTTTACTTTAGGCATTTATTTCTTATTCACCTGATATTGGTTTTGAGAAAAACTCAAAATGCTAAACTCATATACCCGCGGTGTAGATTACATATAACTCATTTATTTCATACAACAAATAAATAAACTAACTTAGTTAATTAGTCCAAATCGGGTCAATACCCAATTTCAACAAACTATACATATATCACAAATAGCCAAAATACATAAATATACAAATTGATGTCCAATAGTTCGAATGCATAATTTTTAAAGCCCATTACAAATATAACATGTAACACCATTCCCTTGTAACACGTATTTATATAGTATAAAACTACAGTTCATTGGCAGCACATCTGCATTGATTAGATTTTGGAATGGAATGTAAAGTTTTTTGAGGAAGTTGAGTTTGAGTGGGAGATAAAGTTAAAGACATATCTTTGACGAGGAATTTCATTTCCTCATATAGTTGCAATTGACAATGATTAGGTTTCTATCCTAATATTGACAAAATGCAAATTTCGATCATCAAAATAATGTTAAGGAACTTTGTGTCCAGTATATAGAAGTTACTTCTAAAAGGCAAACTCAACAACCTCAAAACTAGATGAAATTCATGGATGACTTCGATAATTACGAACCTCATCAAATTGCATAAAGAAGTGAAACTCATTGGTCATAAATAAATATTTAAGACCCAAGAGATTCAAAAAGGCAGTGTTGAGTGATATAAGGTATATCTAGTCGTCAAATATTTTATCAGAAGGAAGATGATTACAATGAGACTTTTCTTTCGATTTTATTGAAAGACTCTTTAGAATCATTATGATATTTTGGCTCCTTTGGTTTTGATCTATTTCTCCATTATGGTGTTACAAAATCATTAAGTTATTTCTTCATTTGGCGATGAGATAAATAAAGTTGATAATTGTACGTACCGTAGGTTCAGTGGGAGTGAATTTCATTACTAAATAAATGAAGCTTCACTCATTCAGTGCCTTAAGAATGAGTATAAAGTTAAGGATATGCAAAAGACTACTCATGTTATGAAGTCTTTTGTATGCTTAAGTGTGTACGTATCCGGATACAACATACACAATCTACTTGGAAAATAGTTAACCCTTATAATGGATCATCTGGAAAGCAGTCGTAAAGGGTTTATAAAGCGTTCCTAGAGAACAAAAGAATTTTATTCTCACTTATCGAAAATTGGATCTTTATAGATATCATTCGGTAATCTGATTCCCATTTTACATGATGCCCATATAGTTACGATCCAATTTTAGCTACACTTAACCACTAATTAGATGAACTATATTGGAAAAAGTGCCAATCAGACACTCATATTTCATTCTAATATAGCAGTTATGTTCTAGCTTATTTTAAGGCATCCTATTAAAGGATATGATTGCGAATTATTGTCACCATACTGCATTGTAAGAATGGTATTGAATTACAAGTAAAGATAAATGTGACAATAAATCGGTCTTTCCATATTCGATCAACAAAAGGTCTTCGATGTCGATACATCAAGTTTCTTGTTGTTAAGGAAAGAGTTCAGAATAGACAGTTTTTCATAGAAATTATAAAGATGAATTTTATGCTAGCAAAATCCATTGACTAAGGTATTAACACTTAAGGACTTTTACGAGCATACTGCTCATATGGGTGTTTTTTTGGGATCATACTTTAGTTTAGCGAGAGTTGATGTTCTATATGTGTTCAGTTTCAGCTTTTGGACTATTTGGTTTTCTGCAGAATATTTTGATGGTTATTCTATTTTCTGAACTCAATTTTGTATCTATTTGTGATGTTTACATTGCATATGGATCGATCTCATTAAAGACTAAAGTTGGACTAGTTGGAAGTATGCATGATTAAGATCACATTGCATGATATTTCCATGTTGCTCTCCATATTCGATCTATGTCATTGAGTGTACTAGTTTGGTGATTATCTTGGTTGAGTCACGATATTGAATGTGACGAAAACTGGGATAGTCTCATTGCTAGTGTATGAGAGGGATAAGATTTTCAGGCAGTAGTCAAAGAATAAATGACATTCAATTGTGCACATAAGGAAATATAATTATTTATGGAACAATATGTGGCCTAAGTGGGAGATTGTTAGGAATTATTTAATTCCTAATATGTGGGCTACATATTTAATTACAATTATATTTGTCATTTAATTATTAGTGGACTAATTAAGTGATCTAAATCCCGTGGAGTCCTAAGGCTACTAAAATTGATATGGAAACAAAGAGTAGATACCTAATAGGAATCAACTTAGGGGCTTATGGGAATCCTAATTTGATACCTATATAAAGAACTTTATGGTTATGGTCCCTAATATACTAAATCGCACAAAGTTTTCTATTCTCCCCATCAAGATGGAAAACGAAGGCCCCATAAGGAATCCAGAGATTTAGTTGAGGAAGGCCATAAAACCAAACTCTTTCCGTTTTCGTGGGATGCTTGTGTTTGTGTTCGTAGGAGATCCACAATTGAGGTATTTCATATAGAGATCTTACGATGTATCTAGGTATTTCGATTAATCCATAAATCTATGATAATATAAGCATGATGTTGATATCCTAGAATTTCCGCATCTAGGATATATTTATAAATTTTATATTTGTTATTGCAAAATTCCAACAAGTGGTATCAGAGCAGTCATCACTGCTTAATCGTTGGGATTTATGGAATATTTGTGATTTTTTTTATCCTTGTCAAACTTCATGATTCATAATCTAGCATTTTTATGATATGCATGAAAATTAAATTTCCAGATTTACACATCGAGTTTTGTGCGTATTATGAGAATTAATATAATTGATCCGTATATCAAATTCCCATATGTCTACTCCAGAATTGAATTTATTCAACGTGCCTTATGTTTGTAGATTTCACATCAGGGTAATCTGGGGCTTTCCGGCTTTTCCTTTTCTTTTCTATTGAATTTCTATTTTTCAATTCGGCTGTTGAGAATGCAATTTTTGAATCCGGCAATTGGGATTCTGAGATTTTTTATGGGTACTAATTGACTATCTTATATGCGTTTATTATACTGGATTCCATATGTATATCTGGAAACTATGGAGGTGGGAATGTGGGATTTATAGTTTTTTTTTTCTTTTTTTGAAACCTGCAAATCAAAATCGCAAATTGTAAAACCCCACATATGATTTTTTCCCAAATCAGAGATATTGTAAATCAGTTTTTTTGAGTTTTTGGGCGGTGGCTCTTTGGGTTGCTGGTGATCGGCCGACGATGTACGAGGTGATTTCTTGGCCCGGTGTCTGGTTGTTCCACTGATCGGTAAGCATGGTGGTTCTCCCCTTCGACTGGCTCATTTGCGAGTGGATAGAGACGGAGTGAGGAAGAACATTGTTTGCCGGCGATTGTGGCCACGTGAAGTGGTGGTGCGGCGGACAGGTTTTGGGCGATAACAGTTTGTTGGCCTTTTGGAGAAGATGGTGTTTTGGTCCATCTTTTAGGGCTTTGGGGGCTATTTTGGAATTAAAATTTCTCTTGGGGTTCTATTACAGGTTCAGTTTTACTTTGGGTCTTATGACAATAAGAAAAATTTAGGGCATTATTGAATTAAGGATTTTCTTGGGCCACTCTATTTGCTGTTTTAACTACATTTGGACCATTTATTTGGGTCTGCTTCTTGGTGTGTTTGAACTTAAAATCCTAGGCCTAATTATTTTGGTAAAACTCCACTTGGACTTAAAATAAAATTTTGGATCTTTTTATTTTGAGTTTAAATGAATTTGGATTTTGGGCCTACTTTATAGTTGATTTTAGAGCCTATTGGGTTTTCGGGCTTTAAATAAAATAAGGGATTAGCAGTTTATGGTTTCTTTAAGCTAAAGGTTCGAGTTTAATATGAATTTGAGCTTAAATTTGATGTTTGGATTTGTGTAGTTTTGTCTCAAATTATATGGTAGGATTTTTTTAGCTTGAAGTTTGGACATTGAACTTGGTCTATTTTGGTTAGATTACTGGCCTAATTTGGTTCTATGGGCCTCAAATCTACTATAGTTAATTTAAAGTCTACTTGGGTTTTTTTTAGGCTTTAAATTCAAATGTGGTTAATTTTGGACTAAGTTCATATAAAGTTGTATTTTTTGGGTTCAAATTTATTTGATGTTAGACCCGATTTTATTTAATCCAACTGAAGTAAGAATTTCGAATTGATTTTTGTTAGAGATCCTAAAATCTCTATAAGGTTTGAATTTTGGCTTTTATATTATTTGGCTAAAAATTCATATAAGGAAAATTTGGATTTTTTTTTTGAATTGGGATTAGGGTGTTGGGTCTTAAAGGGGTTAATTTAACCCGTAAAAATTGGATTAGTTTTGAATTTCATTCAAATATAATCCGTAAAGAATTCGACCAAATTCGGTTAGAACCCTATAAGAGTATTAGTTGGTCTATCTATCTTGATATTGATTTCTTGGGTCCTTTTTTGGTTTTAGCTTAAAATCTAACTAAAGCTACATTGAGCTTAATTTATTTGGGCTCAATATAATGGATTTTTTTCACTTAATTGAATTTGGCCCAATTTAGAATTATGAGATTTAAATTCAAATCAGACTATTTGGATTTTAGCGTAATTAAATTAGATTTATTGCCTAATTTGGTTGTCTAGGCTTTAATTCTAGATAAGTTTGATTTAATGTCTAATTTGGCTCCTAGATTTTAAATCTTTATATTGCAAAGGGGGCGGCGTGTAACGCTGTTCAATTGATCAATTATTAATTTTTCTTGATCAATTGGTCTAGTAATATTCAATTAAGTTAATCAAAGCAACATGTTGCCTTCGTGACCTCTGTTGTAGAGAAAAACTTTATTGAAGTTACATAGATGATGGTGTGGACTTAATTATGCGGGCTGTGATTGGCCCTTCGGTTTGACACAGTTTGGTCAAATAACAACGCACTTGTGATGATAAGTATGTGACAATTATACAAATTTTTCATGTGGGCATAAGTTCGTCCTGCGATAGACTTTTGTTTGACAGAACTTATTGTCAGTGCTTGATCATTACAACAAGGTTACCACTTACAATTAATTTTATGTCCTTTGACAGAGATTAATGTTGTACTAGGTGCCTTGTCATGGGTCCCCATTTGGTTTACTTGCCCATACCTTATTTATGTTATGACATAAATATTAACTGTGAGTAATATTATTCAGTTCTCTATATTAATTTTCTACTTAAAGTTTAAATATCTGTCAATATTACGTTCATTTAAGTTCTTGTGTCACTATTTCGGAAACATATTTAGGGCATTATATCTGAAGTGGATAGTATAAAAGATTCCCTATAAAGATTGTTGAAACATGTTAATTTCTCGATTAATCTTGTTTCACTAAGGAAAAGTGGAACATAAGGGAGTGCATTAGGAAAATCCAATCTCACTTTGAAACTTAAGGCACTAAAGATAGAGTTGTCTAGGACTTGCTCGTGCATATGGCATCATTTCTTTTCCTGCGGAATAAGACCTTTTTTAAAGATAGTTAGTTACAACGTTCTACAGAAAAGTGGACTTTCCACGAGATTATGTCTTATTGAGCGCGAAAAGAAAGTTTGAGTAGGAAAAGACTTTAAGTACTCATTTAGCAACTATCCCTCAAAATAAAGAAATGAAGTTGCAGTTGGACACCATAATTAGAATGCAAAAAAGAAAATATGATAAAGATTTCACATGTTTCTTTTGCATTAAGGGTGGATACCTAAAAATGAATTGCTTCTCAATTTAGTTTATATTTCTGCTAGTCTAGTTTTGTACCTTTACATGTTTTGGTAGGCCAGTTATAGTTTTCCTACTCACATAAAATATATTAATGCTAGGTTATCTGTGAAGTCAATAGCCAAGTGATGTTGAAAGATACATCTCTGTAGGGACTATGGAAAAACAGTGACAGCTGAGGCTATACGGACTTATATTATCATTAGTGACTAGTTATTTTGAATTTAGATGAAACATAATCTCTATTTCCATTTTGAGCAAATTTGGTTATTCTTGTTCACACGGAAATTGCAAATTCTGTCTTTTTCTATATTCAAATATTTTGGTTCATTATCATTAATGATAACCTATAGTTTTAATGCAATAGCCTCATGTGAAAGAAACTTGCATGTTAGTGTAAATGGTACAAAACACATGAAATAAATTAAGGACATGGTAAGAAATATGATTAGTTATTTTTGTGTACCATAATTTCTGATAGAGAGGCATTAAAGACTGCAACATTTAGTGAATTCATAGAGTTTTGAACTAAGCGGCAGCAAACTAAAACCCTTTAAGGATTTTGAATATGTAAAAGTCTAATATTAGACAAGTGCATATTTGGAGTTGTCCAATAAGGTAAGGTCTCTAGGCCTATAAAGGAAACTAGACTCATGAGTTGTAAGTTGCTGCTTTGTTAGATACTCTATAAGGTTTTGGAATGGAATGTAAATTTTTTTGAGGAAGTTGAGTTTGAGTGGGAGATAAAGTTAAAGACATATCTTTGATGAGGAATTTCATTTCCTCATATAGTTGCAATTGGCAATGATTAGTTTTCTATCCTAATATTGACAAGATGCAAATTTCGATCATCAAAATAATGTTAAGTAACTCAGTGTCCAGTATATAGAAGTTACTTCTAAAAGGCAAACTCAACAACCTCAAAACTAGATGAAATTCATGGATGACTTCGATAATTACGAATCTCATCAAATTGCATAAAGAAGTGAAACTCATTGGTCATAAATGAATATTTAAGACCCAAGAGATTCCAAAAGGCAGTGTTGAGTGATATAAGGTATATCTAGTCGTCAAATATTTTATCAGAAGGAAGATGATTATAATGAGACTTTTCTTTCAATTTTACTGAAAGACTCTTTAGAATCATTATGATATTTTGGCTCCTTTGGTTTTGAGCTAGTTCTCCATTATGGTGTTACAATTATCATTAAGTTATTTCTTCATTTGGCGATGAGATAAATAAAATTGATAATTGTATGTACCGTAGGTTCAGTGGGAGTGAATTTCATTACTATATAAATGAAGCTTCACTCATTCAGTGCCTTAAGAATGAGTATACAGTTAAGGATATGCAAAAGACTACTCATGTTATGAAGTTTTTTTTGTATGCTTAAGTGTGTACGTATCCGGATACAACGTACACAATCTACTTGGCAAATAGTTAACCCTTATAATGGATCATCTGAAAAGCAGTCGTAAAGGGTTTATAAAGCGTTCCTAGAGAACAAAAGAATTTTATTCTCACTTATCGGAAATCAGATCTTTATAGAGATCATTCGGTAATCTGATTCCCATTTTACATGATGCCCATATAGTTACGATCCAATTTTGGCTACATTTAACCATTAATTAGATGAACTATATTGGAAAAAGTGCCAAGCAGACACTCATAGTTCATTCTAATATAGCAATTATGTTCTAGCTTATTTTAAGGCATCCTATTAAAGGATATGATTGCGAATTATTGTCACCATACTGCATTGTAAGAATTGTATTGAATTACGAGTAAAGATAAATGTGATAATAAATCGGTCTTGCCACATTCAATCAACAAAAGCTCTTTGATGTCGATACATCAAGTTTCTTGTTGTTAAGGAAAGAGTTCAGAATAGACAGTTTTTCATAGAACATATAAAGATGAATTTTATGCTAGCAAAATTCATTGACTAAGGTATTAACACTTAATGACTTTTACGAGCATACTGCTCATATGGGTGTTTTTTTGGATCATACCTTAGTTTAGTGGGATTTGATGTTCTATATGTGTTCAGTTTCAGCTTTTGGGCCATTTGATTTTCTGCAGAATATTTTGATGGTTATTCTATTTTCTGAACTCAATTTTGTGTCTATTTGTGATGTTAACATTGCATATGGATCGATCTCATTAAAGACTAAAGTTGGACTAGTTGGAAATATGCATGATTAAGATCACATTGCATGATATTTCCATGTTGCTCTCCATATTGATCTATGTCATTGAGTGTACTAGTTTGGTGATTATCTTGGTTGAGTCACGATATTGAATGTGACGAAAATTGGGATAGTCTCATTGCTAGTGTATGAGAGGGACCAGATTTTCAGGCAGTAGTCAAAGAATAAATGACATACAATTGTGCACATAAGGAAATAAAATTGTTTATGGAACAATATGTGGCCCAAGTGGGAGATTGTTAGGAATTATTTAATTCCAAATATGTGGGCTACATATTTAATTATAATTATATTTGTCGTTGAATTATTAGTGGACTAATTAAGTAATCTAAATCTCGTGGAGTCCTAAGGCTACTAAAATTGATATGGAAACAAAGAGTAGATACCTAATAGGAATCAACTTAGGGGATTATGGGAACCTTAATTTGATACCTATATAAAGAACTTTATGGTTATGGTCCCTAATATACTAAATCGCACACAGTTTTCTATTCTCCCTGTCAAGATGGAAGACGAAGGTCCCATAAGGAATTCGGGATGTAATTGAGGAAGGCCATAAAACCAAACTCTGTCCATGTTCGTGGGATGCTTGTGTTCGTGTTCGTAAAAGATCCACAATTGAGATATTTTATATAGAGATCTTACGATGTATCTAGGTATTTCGATTAATCTATAAATCTTTGATAATATAAGCATGATGTTGATATCATAGAGTTTCCGCATCTAGGATGTATTTATGAATTTTATATTTGTTATTGCAAAATTCCAACATTTGTTTCTAATCTAGTTATACAATTGGTTTACATTAATTGCTTGCCTGCTAAGGATTTAAGGCGGTGATAGGCAACCTACACACATATACTTTATAATATATTTAAATTGTTACATGTATATATCCATTAGTTGGATCTTTATATTTGTAATTAAAAAAATCCCATTTACATATATCTGGATGTGAGTGGCCGTGATTGTGTGCTGATTCTTTGAAAGATAAAATTCTAATTCTACTTAATCATATATGTATATTTTAGTATCTACGCATTATAACACATTATATGAAAATTGTTTATATATTAATATATATCTAATAAATATAATTAGCAAATGTTTGTTATCATTGTTATTAATATTTTTATTATTACTCTTATTTCTATCATTTATATTAGACTTAATATCCGACTCTCTTCAAGGTATTATATGAATCCTTCTATTAAATTTATCCACATAATATATTCTCCAGCTATATGCACCGATGTCATCCTTTACCTCTAAATTTACATGTATTCTATCGATACTAAAAAAAATTGGTAGCTAATGTGATTATGCTAAAAATGAAAAGAACATGATTTTACATGCGTTCTAATTTAATATGATATTTAAAATGCGTGTAATTATGCTTCTAATTGATTAATCCTGATAATTAAAATGCAAATATTTCGGGTTATGACAATTCCCCCCTAAAAATTTCGTCCTCGGAATTTGTACATGTATCTGTAAACAACCACGGATATTGTTCTCTCATATGTTGTTCTGTTTCCCATGTAGCTTCTTCTCTAGAATGATTTCTCCACAACACTTTTACCAACGGAATCACTCTGTTTCTAAGTTGTTTTTCTTTGTATCCCACTATTCCAATTGGTTCTTCGACATAATTCAGATTATCAGCAATTTCAACTTGTTCATCTCGAAGTACATGTGACGTGTCTGATCTGTATCGACGAAGCATACTAACATGGAATATATTATGAATCTGGGATAATTCAGGCGGCAAGGCGAGCCTATAGCTAATGGTCCAACCCTTTCAAGTATTTCATATGGGTCGATATAACGGGAACTTAGTTTACCTTTCTTTCCAAATCTAAAAATGTCCTTCCAAGGGGAAACACGGATAAATACTTTCTCACCAACTTCATATTCCATTTGCCACCTATGTTGATCGATATAACTCTTTTGCCTATCTTGAGCTACTTTTAATTGACTTTTAACTATTTTCACTTTTTCAATTGTGTCTTGAATCAAATCTGGACCTTCCAGTAATCGTAATCCCTCTTCATCCCAACATACTGGACTCCTGCATTTCCTACCATATAACACTTCATAAGGCGCCATACCAATGCTTCTATGATGTTGATTATTGTATGCAAATTCCATCAACGCGATGTATTCATCCCAAGAACCATTAAATTCAAGAACACAGGCCTAAAGCATATCCTCGAGAGTCTGAATAGTTCTCTCTAATTGCCCATCTGTCTGTGGATGAAATGTTGTACTAAAATGTAACTTAGTACCTAATGCCTGTTGTAGGATACCCCAAATCTAGACGTAAAATGAGGATCTCGATCTGACACAATAGAGAGGGGTACCCCATGTAGTTTAACAATCTCATTCACATATCTTTTTGCTAGATTTTCGAGAGTAGAACCCCATCTAAATGGTAAAAAGTGAGCTGACTTTGTTAGTCGATCAACAATAAAGCAAACTGCATCATTTTTCCTCGGTGTCACAGGCAGACCATAAAGGAAATTCATAGTAATATGCTCCCACTTCCAAACATGAATAGGTAATAAATGCAATTTACCCCCATTTTGGTGCACGATGTTCCACTTTGTCTATTTGTCAAGTTAAGCATTTTGAAACATACTCGGCTACATTTTTCTTCATTCTAGGCCACCAATAATGGCTTTTTAAGGTTTTATACATTTTTGTACTACCTGGTTGCATGGCATATGGTGCAGTATGAGCCTATTCATGCCTTAAGCCATCAACATCAGGGATACAAAGTCGATTGTTGATCGTCAAACTACCATCATTATTCAGAACAAATGATGTACTATTTTCTTGTTTCACTTTCTCTGCAATACTGGTTAATTTATCATCACAAAATTGTGCACGTTTAATTCTTTCAACCGTTATAGGACGAACACATAACACCCATGTCATTTACATTCAATTCAACATTCATCTTCCTCATATCAAGCAGAAACGACAAAGAATGCACTAAGAGATGAGAAACAGTACCATAAGATTTTTGGCTCAAAGCATCGGCAACAACATTAGCTTTCCCCGAATGATATTCGATAATACAATCATAATCTTTCAGTAATTCAAGCCATCTTCTTTGACGCATGTTCAATTCTTTCTGACTCAATAAGTATTTCAAGCTCTTACGATCAGTGAAAATTTGAAATGTGGCACCATATAAGTAATGTCTCCATATCTTTAACACAAAAACAACCGCAGCTAGTTCAAGGTCGTGAGTAGGGTAAGACGTTTCATATGGTTTAAGTTGTCTAGACGCATAGGCAATCACCTTACCGTGTTGCATTAAAACACATCCTAAACCTTGGTAAGAGGCGTCACTGTAAACAACAAATCCTCGGTACCTAAAGGAATAGTCAAGACTAGAGCAGTGGTAAGCCTTTTCTTCAACTCTTCGAAACTTTTTTAGCAACTACCTGTCCATTTGAAAGAAACACCTTTTCGTAGTAATTTTGTCAGTGGAGTTGCAATAAGAGAAAAATTCTCCACAAATCGTCGATAATATCCAGCTAAACCTAGAAAACTACGAACCTCTGTAACACTTTTTGGGTTTTCCCATTTGACCACTACTTCAATTTTCTGTGGATAAACTTTAATCCCATCACCAGAAACAACGTGTCCAAAAAAGATTACCTGATCCAACCAAAATTTGCATTTACTAGGTTTTGCATACAACTGTTTTTTTCGCGAGGTTTGCAACGCTATTCTCAAATGTTCCTCATGTTCTTCAGCAGATTTAGAGTATACCAAAATATCATGAATAAAGACAATAACAAATTTATCTAGGTAGGGTCTAAACACATTATCCATCAATGCCATGAACACATACGGTGCATTAGTCGGACAAAAGGCATTACCAACAACTCGTAATGGCCATACCTTGTCTAAAAAGCATGTTTTTGAAATGTCGGCATCGCAATCTTCAACTGGTGATATCCTGATCTCAAATCAATCTTTGAGAAAACTCTAGCACCTTGCAACTGATCAAATAAATCATATATTCTACGCAATGGATATTTATTCTTCACTGTCACTAGATTCATGTCGATAATCTATACACAATCTCACTGTACCATCTTTCTTTTTAACAAACAACACAGGTGCACCCCATGGAAAAACACTGGGTCTAATGTACCCTTTTTCCAGTAATTATTGCAATTGTATCTTTAGTTCTTGTAATTCAACATGTGTCATTCTATAAGGAGGGATAGAAATTGGCACCGTACCTGGTTGTAGTTCAATGGTGAACTCTATATCTCTATCTAGAGGTAACCTAGGTAAATCGTCTGGGAACACATCTGGATACTCTTTAACCACTGAAGTGTCTTCAAGTTTCAAACCACATAAGCGTGTATCTATTACGTGGGCTAGGTAACATTCACAACCTTTCTTATTCATTTTGAAAGTTGTAGATGCAAATATTATATGCAAATACATGTAGGCAGAACTTCTCTTTCCCCTTTAAATACTATATGTGTCTGATCAGAAAGCTCCAACACTATTTCTTTCGTAAAATAATCCAGTTTAGCATGGTGTTCAGTTAACCAACCCATACCCAGAATCACATTGAAATCTCTTAAGGGCATAACAAGTAAATTAGCACTCAATTCTGATTCACCGATCAAAATTTTGCAATGATGGTATACAATATTTACAATCACCACTCTCCCTACTGGAGTTCGAACCAGTAAATCATAGCCTAATGTTTCTGGTTTATTACCCAAATGTGATGCAAATGATTGTAAAACAAATGAATGTGTTGCTCATGGATCAAATAAAACATAAGCATTTGTATCAGAGATTGAGAGATTACCAGTAACTACGGTTGGTGCAGCTTTAGCTTCTTCCTGTGTCATGGCAAAAACTCGAGTTGGACCTTGTTGTCTGCTCGCTTGACTTTCTTCTGGACCAACACCTCTTCATATACTGAATCTCCCTCGACCTTTGCCTCTATTAGGATTGAAACTACTAAATCTAGTTTGGTCCACTGTGAGTTCCTCGCGTGGTTTTGTGCAATTCCTTGCTATATGTCCAGGTTCACCACATCTAAAGCATTTTCCTGTAAGCAATCTACATTCTCCATAATGATTCTTACCACAATGTGCACATGTGGGAATTGATGGTATAGAACCAACACTCTTACTGGCTGATGTTGCACCCCTAAAACTACCACTTTTTGAACTGCTCGGGAAGTTCCTCTGTGCAGGCGCAGTAAATTCCTTACTATTTCTAAATCCTCCAGTTTCATCACCATGTCTCTTCTTATTATATTGAAAGTTTTGTTTTAATTCAGCTTCAATTTCTCAGCACGTATTACTGCAGCTTTTAACTTACTATAGGATTCCAAATATGTAGGTGTGATACGATTTCGAATAGCAAATCGGATTCCAGAGTCAAATCTAGTACATTTCTTCTTTTCTGTGGCTACCATATGTGGGGCATAATGAGAAAGCGGATTAAACAGTACTTCATACTAAGCAACTGATCGACTTCTCTACTTAAGTTCAAGAAACTGTTTTCTTTTTGGTCCTTATAAACCCCTGACAAGTACATATCATGAAATTCTCTCAGAAAATCATCCCAGGCCAATACAGGTGGCTTAATAGTACTGTGAGGTATAGTCTCCCACCAATCATACACATTTCCTTAAAAGAGTGATACTGCATAATCAAACTTTTCTTCAGGAGTGCATTTCATCAAATTCAAAATCCTTTCGGTTCGTTTTAGCCATGTTTCTGCCTCTGCTGGATCAGTTGTACCCACAAAATCAACAGTTCCCATCTTTCTAAGTTTATCATACTTTCGTTCCCGTGGTTCAGGGGGGTTTACCGGTAGATATGATGGATACGCAAAATGAGCAGGTATTCCATGCACATGATGTAGAGGTGAATGAGATGAATGTGACTCTGGCTCAGCTGCTCCTTCCCCTCCGTCAACACTTTGCTCATCATTATGTACATGTGCTCCTTGACTCATAACCCTTTGCCTATAATATGACACAATTAAAACATTGGCCAACATATAGCATGAGTGATAATGCACATGTCATGCCATGGTCTCTGAGAACCCCTACCGGGCTCGATGCAAACTAACATGTAACACCTTTACCCTTGTAACACGTATTTATATAGTATAAAACTATAGTTCATAGGCGGCACAACTGCATTGCACATAAGATTAATATGTTAATCATCAACTGTAACCTTTTCAGCACGAGCGAAAACATTTACTTGAAATGATTTAACGATTTAGCAACACTTATTCACACATGTGCATTTATCCATATTACATAACATTAACGACTGTGCCCTTTTATATACATATCAAATAAAACTCCCTATATAAAGCAAATGATGATCTGAGGGAGAAGGATGAGAATCCAGCCGGCCGACCTTTGATCCATGCTTTAAACTTTCATCACACCTCACGGAGCAACTATTATCTACATCAACTAGAAATTGGCAACATTGCATTTGGTGAGTTGCAAGCTCAGCAAGTATAATCTAATAACAAGTTACTTAACATCACACAAGCACATTATCACAATTATTTCATATCCTCTGATCATATCATTCATAAACATATAAATGCACATGCTTGATCATATTCATTTACTGTTATTGGCCAGCTAATACCAAGAATAAATCGTGATCACGAAGATGGCAATGGCACTCTGTAATTCTTAATTCACATAGAGTTTAGTGAACTCGGGGTGGCCGTACAATACTCTGTAATCCAGAATTCCTGGATATCTGTAATTCTGTAACACATGATTCAAGGTTATTAGCGGCCATAACAGAATTCATTTATCTCTGATGAATGCAATTTCTGTAATCACATTTTTCATTTTCGTATCAATAACATCCGTAGAGATTCCCTATCTTATTTCCATGTCAATAACATCGGTTGAGATCACATATCTCAATTCCATTTCAATGTCATCACATAGATATCATATATCTCGATCTCATCACAATATCACCAAAGAGAATCATACAATTCACATTAGGGCGCAACAAACTATTAATCATTATTACCAAACAAGTAAGCATGCAATTCATTCGAACATATCAATTATGTAATCACACAAGTCAAATAACAAGCTAAAAGATTATACTCACCAGTGAAGTTCTTAGCCCAACGTCATTCGCCTAGCTAATCTTGTTTGATCCGTTATCAAGATTTTGACCTATTGACATATCAAAATGTATAACTAGTTTTAAAATAACAGACTTAACATTAATGAAGTTGCGTGTATCATATATCTAACATGTACCTATACGGGGATCCTAATTAATATGATTCTTAAATTAATAGAAAGTTCCTCTTAATTTTTTTTTTTGAGGAAAAAAGTTCCTCTTAATTCAATTTCATTGTTTTACTGCAATTGTTACAAAAATATACATATCTATATATTACCCTCCTAAGTAGAATTATTATTGGTGTAAAAAAAAAAGTAGAATTATTATTTATATCCTCATCCGCTAAACAGTACTTAGAAAAAAAAATTAGATACTTAACTATATGAATTGAATAAAGAATCTCTCTCTCTCTCTCTCTCTCTCTCTCTCTCTCTCTTCAATACTAGTTTCTACTTAAATTTAGCTAGTGAATTAATTTATTAAATGATTAGACAAATCTTAAGATACTTAACTAGTTAACTTAATTATGAATTATTTCATAATCCTAAAGTTTCATTGTTAACAGTGAATACACAATCTTTTCAGAAAAATAATAAAACTTGAGTAGTATAGCTCATAAATCACCTCCGGTAAAAGTTTTTATAGAAGAACAATTACATGAAATCTTGAAATTATACTTCTGCTGGTCCTTGGGAACTATGGTGTGTGTTTGTTTCTAATCTAGTTATAAAATTGGTTTATATTAATGCTTGCCTGCTAAGGATTTAAGGCGGTGATAGGCAACCTACACACATATATTTTATAATATATTAAACTTGTTACATGTATATATCCCTTTGTTGGATCTTTCTCTTTGTAATTAAAAAAAAATCCCATTTACATATATCATGGATGTGAGTGGTCGTGCATGTGTGCTGATTCTTTGAAAGGTTTGTTATCACTGTTATTAATATTATTATTATTACTCTTATTTCTATCATTTATATTAGACTTAATATCCGACTCTCTTCAAGATATTATATGAATCCTTCTATTAAATTTATCCACATAATATATTCTCCAGCTATATGCACCGATGTCATCCTTCACCTCTAAATTTACATGTATTCCATCGATACTAAAAAATATTGGTAGCTAATGTGATTATGCTAAAAATGAAAAGAACATGATTTTACATGCGTTCTAATTTATTATGATATTTAAAATGCGTGTAATTATGCTTCTAATTGATTAACCCTGATAATTAAAATGCAAATATTTCGGGTTATGACATCATATAATTAGTAAATATTTCTTATATTTTTTATTTATTATATTTTTCATTTTATATATACAATATGAGTGTCAAACTGAATATCGTAAATAAATTATTAATTGATATATTATACGTCAAAAATGGAGCAAAAACAAAATTATTTTTTTAAAAAATAATAATTAATGTAATAATTAATGCAGTATACACGGATTTGAAAAGCTAATTTACATAGTTCTATTTTTATATCATTTTAAAAAATGATTATTTAAAAAAATTGACAACCAAAAGCAATGAAATACCAAATATTTATCATTTCTTATTTTTACACATATTTTTATTACTTTTTATAATAACTACAAATGGCGGGAAAAATTCAGCATACTATTATCAGCGACTTCTCTTCTTATATATACTGGTTTTTGACATGATGTAATGCACGGTGTGTGGTTTGTTAACCTATATAAAATCAATGCATATAAGATGTACAATCTACATGTAATATAAAATAATATAATATATATCTAAAAAAATTAGGTTACATCACTAAACATAAAATTAGAAATGTGACTTATTTACTTGTATACATATCTTGCTCGATGAAACCTGAGAAATAATTATTGTGGATAGATTGCAGTGCTATTCCCATTTATTTTCCTATTTTCGGTAAAAAAAAAATGAAAATTACTCTGGATTAAATGTTAATTATTTACTTGTATACAACAACTATATTGCAAATCTATATAGAAAATGTACCATTTGTGATGCCACTAAGCCAGGAGTTCAATAGAGGACTAACAACCTTGTTCGATGAAATATCAGAAACAACTCTTAAAGACATATTTCCTGATATTCTCAAATTTTCTATCAAATATTTTAAAAGGATTACAATAATAAAATATCCATACATAATAATTTTTTAACACAAATCTTACAATATGTGCTTTCACACTTTTAATACAATTCTAAATATATAATAATGAATATAAATTATAAAAACAGTGAATTAAAAGATATATGTATTTCATTGTTTTTAAATATTATTTCTTCAAAAATCCAATCTGGTAATCTATAAAAAATATATTTGTGTGCAATTACATTAAGATTTTCAACGATTTCATTAGAAAAAAATAATGATATTAATTAAATTCTCCAATAAAATTTCTTGATTTTTGTTAAATATTAAAAAATATATTTTTTTATAATTAATTAATGCAATAGCCTTTAGTTTTTTTCTTTTTCCTTCTCATACTCTCTTAAAGAATAAATTAAAAAAACATCTTAGTTATAATTAAAAATAAAACATTTACAATTACAATTTATGTGTTTATCTTTACTAAATATTAGTAGTTTTTTTAAAAAGAATTTTAATAAACACACACACTCACACTCATATATATATATATATATATATATATATATATAGGATTTGGTTCAAATGAGATCACCCTCCTATGTGAGCAGTGTGGACTCATCTTACCCATTGATCTTAAAAAATAAAGGGATGTGATTAATTCAGTTTTTTTAATTATTTCCTAATTTCGCTGATTTTAAGGGTAAGGCGTAATTTTGTAATTTAAATTAGTGGTCCCAGTAGTTTTATGGGTGAAATAGACAACTTTAGGATTTTTGTGGCGGATTTTAAGGAACCTGTTTTCTTTCCAAATATTTTTATTTTTTGACATAGTTAGAGTTCTTAACCTGCTTTGCATAATTAGACATCAAACAATGCATATTTAGATATTTTGTTGGCTTTAATTTTACGAAAACAAGACATAATTGAATATAACGTCTTTGCATATGTAGTTATACTACCTTTGCATAAATAAGTTCAATATAATGTACATTTAGTTATAAAAATGGGATGTTGCTTTTGGAAATTATAAAAATGGGATGTTACATAATGTCTTTGCATATTTAGTTATTCCACAATGCATAGATAGTTTCTAGATAATACATAGTTAATTGATTTTGTTGCATAGTTTATGACGTCTTGCATAGTTGGATATCTTGTACTACATATTAGTTTTTACGTTGCATAGATAGTTTCGATAATGCATATTTAGTTGAGTTTTGTTGCATATTTAGTTTTCGAACTCACATTCGTTATTTTCTGTAATATTGCACCGATTTTTCTTGTTTTTTTACGTAATTTTCAAGTTCTTCACAGTTTTTCTTTATTTGCGTTAATGGAGGAATGAGAGAGAGAGAGAGAGAGAGACGTGAGATTGGAGAAATTGGGAGATGTATGAGAGTGAAAAAGATTTGATTCCATTTTTGTAACTAACTTGTTATGTTATTTTACCCTACTATCCTTATATTGATTAAATTAATATTTTAATATATTTTTTATCCATTAAATCATACCCGTTGATTAATAGTGGGGGATGGTTGAGATTAGTCCATTGTGTCTTACCTAGAGACACGGTCTCACTTGATCCTCCCCCTATATAGGATATGGATCAAATAGGTCCTCCCATTTGGGGTGAGTCTATAGGACCCAATCCTAACCATAGATTAATATTTTGGGTAGTCCAGATTTTTAGGGGGATTTATATTTATTTTTTTTGTTTCAGCAACTAAAAAGGGTAGGGTGGTCATTTTATAATATAGAATCGAGTTATTGAGATTTAATAAGATCTCAATCACGTTCAATCTGTTCCCCTTTCACGCGGCACGTGGTTTCGAGTTATTGAGTAACCCATATCCCTCATATTCATTTTTTTATCTCCAGCGTGATCATTTGTTAAAACTTATATAATATAATCATATTGCATGTGTAGTATAACCATCTTTGCATGTGTAATTTAATCATATCTGTATTGCATATGTAGTGTATATTTGTTGCTTATGTAGTATAGAGTTGTTGCTTATTACTTGCTTATGTAGTTAATGTATTTGTGTTGCATATGTAGTGTATATTTGTTGTTTGTGTAGTATGAGTTTGTTGCTTATGACTTGCTTATGTAGTTAATGTATTTGTGGTGCATTTGTAGTGTATATTCATTGCTTATGTAGTGTAGACTTGTTGCTTATGTAATATGGGTTTGTTGCTTATGACTTACTTATGTAGTTAATGTAATTATGGTGCATGCATTGTGTATATTCGTTGCTTATGTAGAATAGGCTTGTTGCTTATGTAATATGGGGTTGTTGCTTATGACTTGCTTATGTAGTTAATATATCTGTAGTGCATACATAGTGTATATTCATTGCTTATGTAGTATAGACGTGTTGCTTATGTAGTATGAATTTGTTGCTCATGACTTGTTTATGTAGTTAATATATCTAAAAGCATCATGACACATCTATACAAGCAACAAATTACATCTTCATAAGCAACCTTCGAACTGTTGTAGAGTTCTAGCAACTATGGTGAATTTTCTGCAACTTTTTTTCGGCCTCACGGTAATGCATTGAAGAAGAAAGATGAATGATTTCTCATGACTTGTTTATGTCTGTTGAAGAAGAAGCGATGGGATTGTTACGTGATTTTGTTTTGAGATTTGGAAGGATTTTGAATCCCATGAATACCGTGAATCCCATTAATATTGATTTGAGATGATGACTAATTTACCCCTGTGTTTAATTAACAAGCTTGTAATTTGTAATTTTGCCTCTTAAATCGCGACCCTTGGAAAAATTAGATATATGGCTAGGATTGGTTCCTATGGACTTACCCTATGAGGTGGTCTCATATAACCTCTCCTATATATATATATATATATATATATATATATATATATATATATATATATATAGGATATGGATCAAATAGGTCCTCCTACTTGGGGGTAAGTCCATGGGGACACATCCTAACCATAGATCAACAATTTTGGGTGATCCATTTTTAGGGCTTTTTATGTTTATTTTTTTGTTTCAGCAATTAAAAAGGGTAGGGTGGTAATTTGGAACTTTAGAATCAGTTACTAAGATTTCATTCCATTTTTCACGCGATTTCACCCACTCTTCATGCACACTCTCTCTCCAGCGTTCAGTTTCAAAAAAAATTATATGTTGCTTATGTAGTATAGGGTTGTTGCTTATGACTTGCTTATGTATTTAATGTATCTGTGATGCATGTATAGTGTATATTCGTTGCTTATGTAGTATATGCTTATTGCTTATGTAATATGGGTTTGTTGCTTATGACTTGCTTATGTAGTTAATGTATACGTGATGCATGTGTAGTGTATATTCGTTGCTTATGTAATATAGACTTGTTGCTTATGTAGTATGAGTTTGTTGCTTATGACTTACTTATGTAGTTAATGTATACGTGGTGCATACGCAGTGTATATTCGTTGCTTATGTAGTATAGGCTTGTTGCTTATGTAGTATGGGTTTGTTGCTATGACTTACTTATGTAGTTAATGTATTCGTGGTGCATACGTAGGGTATATTTGTTGCTTATGTAATATAGGATTGTTGCTTATGTAGTATGGATTTTTTGCTTATGACTTGCTTATGTATATAATGGTATATAAAAACACCATGACACATCTACACAAGCAACAAACTACATCTTCATAAGCAAACTTCGAAGTTGAGCTCACAGCAACTATGGCAAGTTATACGCAACTTTTTTTCACACAATAGTGCGTTGAAGAAGAATGATGAATGATTTCTCACAAGTAGTGAGTTTATTTCATGAGAAGCATTTGAAGAAGAAGGAAGAGAAGGAAGAGATCTGTATGTCACGCTGATTTTCCTGGATCGATTTGGAGAAGATGATTATAAAAGGTATGAGAATCCGTTTTTGTTGGGGAATTTTGTGGGATTACAAATTTGCCCCTCCCCTATTTTTCAGACTTGTGTCTGCAGGTTTACATCTAAAATCACAACCATTGAAAAATCTAGATATGTGGCTAGGATTGGTCCCTATGAATTTACCCTATGAGGTGGTCTGATATGACCCCCTCCCTATATATATATATATATATATATATATATATATATGAATAGGATCAAATGAGACCACATAATTAGAGTGAGACAGTGTGGACTAATCTTGGCCACACATCTCAAATTTTAGATGGTTGGGATCTTTCCAATTTAATAATTATTTTCAATTTATTTTAAATCTGAAAAGGGCAATATTATAATCACACAATTACATAATATTCTCCTTCCTCCATCTCCCACCCTGGCCCACTCAATCTCACCTCCTCCCTCCCTCTCGCCTTCTTCCTCATCACTTATAACCATGGCTGCCTCACGCAGTCTGCTCCCAAGACAAATACCAACCAAACTCACCTTACGAAACAAACCTCAACTCCTTACTCTGATCCATCGTCTCCTCCTCTTCCCTAACACTCTACAACTTCTCCGCACTCGGAAATGCCACCACGGCACCGCCGGAAAATAATTACTAATGTCGTTGTAGATATATAGCTATATATATAGCATGTAAATAATTAATGTAGCATGAGGCTGGCAGATAAGGTGTGTCATGACATAAAATATGAATGGGCAACAAAACCAAGTCTGAATAGTTTGAAGATAATAAGTACTCTGCCCAAACACGTTCCCCCCAACCCCAACAAAAAAATCACGTGGTTTGTTGTATGATGCTCATGGACAGTGGCGATGAGGCGGAGATTGGCGGCGGGTCGTCGGGGCTGTTGGGGAATTACCAGCAACAGGGGTGTGGGGTGGTTTACGACTTAGATGTTTTTCGATGTATACTTAGATGTGTTTTGTTGTATAAATAGTTAATTTTTGATGTATATATTTATGTTGTTGTATACTTATGTTTTTTTATTGTATACTTATATGTGTTTTGTTGTATACTTATATGTGTTTTGTTGTACACTTATATTTTTGTTTGACAATTGTAATATACAGTAAAATTATGTTAAACATACAGCAAAATAGTGTTAGGTATACATCAAATATATGCTAAATATACATCACAATAATGAGCGTGATTTTCTCTCTTCTATAATTGATTTACTTAATCCACGGTCCCCACATGTTAATGAGCGTGATTCTCTCTCTAAGTGGTTCTTGATTCACGGTCCCCACATGTTTTTGTTTGACCATTTTAATATACTAGTAAAATTATTTTAAACATACAGCAAAATAGTGTTAAGTATACAACAAATCATTGATAAGTGTACATCATACTGCATGGCAGAGCACACGCGCGATTTTCTCGCGATTTTCTCTCTCCCCACGTGATTTTCTCTCTCCTAATAACTGATTCTATATTTGGATGGTCCCCCACATGTTTGTTTTGACAATTATACCCTTATTTTGCCTTAATTAAATGTTTAATGTAATTTTAATCCCTATTTATCTTAGCCATTGATATAAATAAGGGAGGGTTGAGATGAGTCCACATTGTCTCACTATAATATGTGGTCTCATTGTAACCTCTCCCTATATATGATTTGGTTCAAATGAGACCACCCTCCCTAGGTGAGACAGTGTGGACTCATCTTACCCATTGATCTTAAAAAATGAAGGGATGTGATTAATTCAGTTTTTTTTTAATTATTTCCTAATTTTCGCTGATTTTAATGGTAAAATTGTAATTTTGTAATTCAAATTAGTGGTCCAATGATTTTATGGGCTGAAATTGACACTTTGATTTTGTGGCGGATTTTAAGGAACCTGTTTTTTTCCAAATATTTTTATTTTGACATAGTTAGGGTTCTTTCTTTGCATAATTAGACATCAAATAATGCATATTTAGTTATTTTGTTGGCACTTTGTTTTAAAACAAGACATAATTGAATATAATGTATTGCATATGTAGTTATACTACATCTTTGCATAAATAGGTTCAATATAATGTATATTTAGTTATGAAAATGGGATGTTGCTTTTGGAAATTATAAAAATGGGATGTTACATAATGTCTTTCGCATATTTAGTTATTCCACAATGCATAGATAGTTTCTAGATAATAAATAATTAGTGTATTTTGTTGCGTAGTTTATGACGTCTTGCATAGTTTGATATACTGTACTACATATTAGTTTTTTTATTTGCATATATAGTTTTGGATAATGCATATTTAGTTGAGTTTTGTTGCATATTTAGTTTTCGAACTCTTTGTTCCTTATTTCTCCGTAATATTGCACCGATTTTTCTTATTTTCGAGTTCTTCACAGTTTTCTTTATTTGCGTTAATAAAATCGTTTATCGTAAATATGAGATTATACATGATCTCTAATAAAATCGTTTAGCTTGTGCATCAAGACACGTGCATATGCTGTTTATATATATATATATATATATATATATATATATAGGGATATGATCAAATGAGACTAAGCCCTTTAGATAAGAACATGAGACCACATCTAGACCATTTGATTTAATGATCAATGGTCCAGATTTTACTCTCTATTTAAGGCATGGCTATTGAGGGTAGGGGTAGGAAAGTAATTTTGCGCCTTTAGTTAAAGGATATATTTATAGATCTCTATTTTTTCGAATTTGGAAATCAAAACTGATATCCATCATCCCACGATTTTCTCCCTTTTCTCTTTTCAAAAAATCAGAAACCTTTTCTCCAACTCTCCTCCATCTCCTTCTCGATCTGTGAAATAAATCGAGAAAGTGCTTCATCCATCCTACCGAAAGCTAGTCTCTATCCCTTTCTTTTCAAAAAATCGATTCATGAAGCTTCTAGGGTTGAATATCTCGATTTTGGTGCAACTCATTGATAGGGTTCGACATAAGCTTCAGGGCTCAATTTCAATGTAAGTTTTTTTGTTCGATTTTGATGTTCTTGATAATAGGGTTCTATTTTGTATTTTTATGGTCGTTTTTATTGTTTTAATTATGTTCAATTTTAGGTTTAAACATATGTTGCATTATTCGATCTTGCCGATAGGTTTGATGAATGTTTTTTTCTTGGGCTTTTTGTTGTTCTTATATTGTGTGCTTGTAGTTTAGATTTCTTTCGACTTCCCGATTCAGGTTATCTTGGCGATTTCGCACCTTCGTGTAATTGTGATGTTAGTTGTATATATATAGTTGTGTAATTATGTATATTTAGTTATGAAATTATGTGCGTTTAGTTGTATAATAATGTATGTTTAGTTATGTAATAATGTGTATTTATAAGTTATAATAATATGTGTTTAGTTATGAAATTATATGCGTTTAAGTGTATAATAATGTGCGTTTAGTTATGTAATAATGTGTATTTAGTTGTAGGACACTTTATTTTGTTACTTGTGCGAGCATGTATTTATGTTATGAGATTATGCATATTTAGCTATAGAATAATGTATATTTAGTGTTGTTATAATGTGTGGTTAGTTTTGTGATAATGGACAGTTATGAAATTATGTGCGTTTAGGTGTATAATAATGTGTGTTTAGTTATGTAATGATGTGTATTTAGTTGTGGAGCACTTTATTTTGTTACTTGTGCGAACATGTATATATGTTATGGAATTATGTATATTTAGCTATAGAATAATGTATATTTAGTTTTGTTAAAATGTATTTTTAGTTGTACATAATTTATATAATAATTGGTGCTATATTTTTTTGTAGGTTTGTTTGATCAACTAAATGGCAGATAACAATGGGAAAAAGGATGTCCGCAAATGGCGAGTGTTGTCCGTAAATGCACCCCCTGATCCAGCGTGCATGCCTTGGAGAGACACCACAAATAAAGTTGATTGTGGTATATATCTTTATGAGGCATATGGAGAGCCACATGGGCGGTGGCACCAAGGGATGGGAGTGTGGTTTGGAGAAGAACAATTCTTCTCAACTGTCTATGTTGCGCATGAAGTATGCGGTGCGAGTAATCCTCCACCACAATAATGAGCATAAGGACTGGTGTTTGGAAGAAGCCAGAAAGTTTTGGACTGGGAAGAAAATATTGTAGTGTTGTTTTAATAGACAATGTACAATGTATATTTCTGCTCATCTTTTTGTACATTTACTGTTCTATGTTTGGTGTTTTTTTTGTATATGACTTAGATGTTTCGTTGAATTATGGATATGAATGGATCACGACATGGGTTGTTTTCTTTTTAATCAATATAACTTTGCATTTTTTATGTACACCTGGTCCGTATGTTGTCATTTAACTTTAATATTGTATATGTAGTTACAACGTTTTATGTGCTTACGAATAAAATTATGTATAGTCAAGTAGGCTATATATTTTGGTTAAGTAGTTATTAAATTCCGTATATTTACGCATAGGATTATGTATAAAATCCATACAATGTATATTAGATGTGTTTTGTACAAATAGTCAATAAAATTGTATAAGTAGTTATAGAAATTTGTTCATTTACACATAAGAATATGATATTTAAACACTTGTGCATATATTGGTTCTGCTATTATCACATAGAAACGATGTATAGTGTAAACACATATAATGTATAAATAGGTTGCAGATATTGTGAGTTTAGGCATATAATTATGTACAACACCTATAAATTGCCATAGTGTATAAGATATGTATATTTCAGCATCCGACTATGTGTGTTTAGTTTGCCAATGTCGTATATATTATTGATGGTAAGATCTCATTCCCTGATTTCAGGGAAATGGTTATTGATGGTAAGATCCCATTCCCTGATTATGCTGAAATTGATGTTCCTATTGTACCCCTATTTGGTCCCCACCATTTTTTTATTACTAAAAAATCCCATTAATCCTAGCATTTTATTTTATTTTGTTGGATGGTGTGGATTGAGTCTTATATTCTTACCTATAACTATGGTCTCATAGGTTCTCCTCCATATATATATATATATATATATAGGATTTGGATCTGGTGAGTCCACATATCTTAGATGAGTACACGAGACCAAATCTGATGCATTGATTTAATTTTTAAACGGTTGAGATAAAACAAAATTTAATATTTAACTTTACAAAAATAAGGACTTTTTGGTAATTTTAATTAATACCAATTTTTGGGAGGGAAGTTATTTTTGGTAGTGGGCTAAAAATTAGGAACGGTTTAAGGGAGACGTGTTTATAAATAACAAGAGTCACTAATATCTTGCATATCTTTTCCTCCCAAGTGTTCTCTCTGCAAACCATCCCCAAATTCATCCCTACCGTGAGAAAAGGCCATCCTCTTCCTCCATGGCTTTAGGAGCTGCGGTACTCGTGGCACCACCGGATGCTTCACCCTCTCCGCCAAGGGCTACCGCACCATCGCCCCCGACCTCCAAGGCTATGGCGACACCAAAACCGACGCTCGACTCTCAGGATTGGGGCGGTGTTTCGGTGGGGCACTCTTGGGCACAATCGTTGCACTGATTGTTTTGTTTCTTTGGGGTTGATAGAATCGAGGCGTTAACGGCGTGGCATTTCGGCCCTAGAAATCCGTTCGTCAAAACCGTTGATTCTGAGAGACGGAGACCTGCTTGGTGACGGCTTCTATATGTGTAGATTCCAGGTAATTAATATTTATTTTTATTTTTTCAATTTCATCAATCATCGGTCATTACCACTTATTTATATGTCTTCGGTGCCTAATTAACGAGGCTTTCAACTGCTTATTGTTGTTGATAATTATGCTTATGTATATTTTATATTATGCTTATCTATGTTTTATATTATGCTCTCATATCGAGGGTAATTAGTATTGTCATGTTTTTCTAAGGGGGGATTGCTTATTGATGTTTCCAATCGCTTATTGTTGTTGATAGTTATGCTTATCTATAGTTTGTTTTATGCTTATACGTGTCTTATATTATGCTTATACTTGGTTGGTTTTTATGCTTATAAATGTTTTGTTTGTTAATAAATATTTTATATAAATGACTAATGTCTTTTTTTATAGATTTTCTGTTGGAAATGGCAAAAGATGTAATGAACGAGCGAGAGGAAGTCGGTTTGGGATGGCGAAGGAGTTTGCTAAATCGAGTTATGATCACAACGAAATGTTATTGTTTCATACTTTGATCAAAATGTTGAATATTGTAGTTTTTTTGTAGCCATTTTAAATATTGTTGGTTTTGACGTCATGCATAGTTGATACAGGAATATTTTCTAGTTAGTGTCGTATTTATTTTCATGGTTTTTAGATAATGTAAGCAGAATTCAATTGCTTTGTAAGCATAATTGGTTGTCTTGTAAGCAAAATTCAATTGCTTTGTAAGCATAATTCAATTTGTAATATTTGCTCGAAAAGCACTACAACAGTCACAAATAAGCTAAGTACATAGTAGTAATAAACATTACAATAATCACACATACGCAATTTGTAATATGTGAATAAGCAGTATTTAACAAATAAATAAGCAGTCACAACATATTCTTGAACACATACTTTTTTTATTTATTAAGAATCATTTTTAAAATGGTATTCCGTTGTCGATATTATCAAAATTCATTCATTCTTTTGGAGTCACATTTTAACGCATTTATTGTGACACATGTGCAATCCCAGCTGAATCAAATAAAATAAATAATTAAGCATTATTTAGAATATACATAAGCATATAGTTATGCACATGTAAGCAAACGTCTAGCCATAGCTAAGTAAAGTACTGAGTTAAAACAATTGGGGACGCAATCAAAATTTTAAATACATACAAGCAAGTATTCAGGGTTGAAAAATTCTGGGTTGAAAAAAACGTCAACGATTGAATGAATAAGAGTCCATATAAGTATAAGTTTTTAATTTTTTACATAATATGATAGTTCTTCTCAAACAAACTATTATTAATGTGAGAGTTTAAAACACAGTAATAACTAAGCAACATTTTGCATACGTGCAAGCAAATATTTAAGCACATATAAGCAACATCTGACCATATCAAGCAATTTTTTTTAAAAAAAATGGGAATGGCGAAATTTCATGTAATTTACTAGATTTAGCACATGGAGTTAAGGAAACATATCATCAAATTTGTTTGAAAATCAATTACAGAACGTGAGTTGAATAAAGGATGACACCAATTGTGGGTAAGTGCCCTATTTTCATGGGATTTACTAGATTTAGTCAACCTCCCTATTATTTATGTGGACTAATTTGCCCCCATTTTGACTTTTTCATTTATTTTATTAACATTAACCAGAATTAATAATAGCCATTAAAATAGTTAGATATGTGGTCCAGATTTGGTCTTATGTACTCATATAATAGGGGGGTCCTATATAATCCTCCCCCTATATATATATATATATATATATATATATAGGGGAGGATACAATGAGACCACATATTATAGTGAGACAATGTGGATTCATCTCAACTCTCCCTTATCTATATCAATGGCTAAGATAAATAGGGATTAAAATTACATTAAACATTTAATTAAAGCAAAATAAGGGTATAATTGTCAAAACAAACATGTGGGGGACCATTCAAATATGGAATCAGTTATTAGGAGAGAGAAAATCACGTGGGGAGAGAGAAAATTGCGCTGGAGAGAGAAAATCGCGCATGTGCTGCTCATGCGCGCAGTATGTTGTACACTTATCATATATTTGATGTATACTTAACTTATTTTATTTTCTTGTATGTTTAACATAATTTTACTGCATATTAAAATGGTCAAACAAAAACATGTGGGGACCGTGAATCAAGGAATTATAGTTATAGAGAGAGAGAGAATCGCGCTCATTAACATGTGGGGACCGTGGATTAATTAAATCGGTTGTAGAGAGAGAGAGAGAAAATCAGGTTCATTATTGTATTGTATATTTAACATATATTTAATGTATATTTAACACTATTATGTTGTATATTTAATATATTTGTACTGCATATTATAATTGTCAAACAAAAATATAAGTTTACAACAAAATACATATATGTATACATCAAAACACATATAAGTATACAACAAAAAACATAAGTATACATCAACATAAATACAATACATCAAAAATTAACTACTTATGCAGCAAAACACATATAAATATACATCGAAAACCATATAAGTGTACATTAATCCTAATTGCCTCCTCGTAGACCCTCGTTTTCTCCACGTCAGCATCGTCGTCTTCACAAATCCTACAATCATGTCCTTTATTCAAAACCCCAAAAATATCTCTCGAACTCCAGACTCGATCGCTTCTTCAACAAAAATACTCGGCTAACTCCTCCACTATCCCCGAATCAAGCATATCGTCGACTCGTTTCACCAAATACTCATTCAGTTCTGGCGGCGAGATGTCGACCCAGATGAAAAAGTATTCAATCCAACGGTCTACATGGAATCACACAAAAACAATACCAAATACAGACGCTGAATACCAAATCACTAACCCGTAACCAGAAACAAGTAAAGAAATCATCACAAACAAAAAAGGGATTCAAATTTCTCTTTTGCTATCAACGAAATAATGGCATTTTTTAAAACAGGACACAATATACTTTACATACATATCTCTAACTCCAATGTAAAAAAGAAACCGATTAAAGCATTCCGGTGGCGGCGGCGATTCAGGAGGTGAAGTAAAAGACCGGCTGGAGAATGAGGTGGAGGCAGAGGAAACAATAGGTGGAGAAAGAGAAACACCAGGCCGTTTTCAGTGAGTTTCAGGTGGGAATGGGATTTTTAGATATATGGTTTTACCATCTTACCCTTTATTAATTTAAAAAAAAAGCCATTAAATTGTGTATATCTCAACCATCTAAAATTTAAAATTTGTGGATAGGATGAGTCCACACTGTCTCACTCTAATTACGCGGTCTCATTTGATCCTATTACTATATATATATTATTAATAAAATTTGATTGATTGCACATTTAAATATCTTTGGAAAGTAATTCCTAAATTAAATTCATAAAAAATCTGAAATATATGATATAATAGATCATTCCTTTTTAAAATTTAACTTGTAAAACTGCAATATGTATTTTAAATTAATTAAGTTTGAAAAATACGTACACCAATATTCGCAATATTCGCACCAATTATAGTACAAACGTAATGGTAAGCAATAATTAATTGTAAGTTCCTATAAATATGCACTATCTTATTTAAATTAAGAATGTTCGAGATTCCGTATTTATATTTGATGCTATTTTTTAGTGTAGATTACTCCAAGTCAAGATATCTGATAAAGTTCAAGTCTTCTTCTCTCTATGCTGGAAGTCTTCAGTGCTGGGAACTTGCCTACAACATGAGCAAATGTTAGATGGGCCCTGGGGTTGTCACGGGGTGTTCCCTTTGATGCTCAAGTCAGCACGGTGGACAAGAGAAAATAATAGACAGTATAGAGAATACTGAATATGAATTAGCTGAAATTATGCAAGTAATAGAGATTATCACTTACAAATGATATATAAGGACTACATGGGTAGCGGACCTCGTGGGCCGCGTAGGAGAAAATGGCACGTGGGCCGGATTCGGACCTCGTGGTCCGGGTTATTCCAACTGTAGCTCACTAATTAATGGATAATTAATGGGATTAATATTATAAATTGAATTGTAATAATAATAATAAAAGGATTTTTGCCCCCAGCTCCGGTGCTGCGGAAGCATGGAGTAGTGCGAGAGCTAGAATGACATCGCGCTTGGCTTGTCTTATTCCTTATCTTGTCTTGTCTTGTCTCAGATTCCTTAGTCATTCTTACACAATGACAAGCTTGGGAAGAGTGCTTTAACCATGTCTTCAAAAAGTAAAATTTCTCTTTCTAATCCTCTCCAATTTTGAATTTTCTTGATTGGTAGAACACTTAGTAAATCTTGTTGAGAGTTGATAACAATATCTATGGAGAGTTGAAGTGAGAAGTGGGATGAACCAAAATATTTAAATAAATCTATATCAACACTATATACTAAATAAGAAAACAAAGTTGACACATGTCATCACCTCATTAATTGTGACATGTGTCAACTCCTCATTCTCCCAAAACCACATGTCTACTTTATAATTATCCATGTGGCATTCCTATCAATAAAGTAAAAATGAATCGATAATATATTTTTGAATTAAAAGATTACATATTTAAAAGATAATAACAAATTTAAGAGATAAGAAGTAATCTAAATATCAAAGATTTAAAAATATTATCTTTAAAAAATATATATGGTTTATCTTTTAATTTCCGATATATGTTAACTCCAATGTATATTTCAAATTACTCTTATTAAATCCATTTTTGACTCACTAACAAATTATATTCACAATTAAATAAATAATTCAACCAAATTATAATCAATTCAGATAAGCTCATCATATATATAAATGAGTCTATCACAATAATTAAAGTTAATATAATTAATTTATTCAATTATCGATCAGAGTCCGGATAACGATTATACTATAGGATCCAATCAAATAACCACTATGTATGTTTCTCAACAAATTTCGAGAAACACAACAAGGAATCTAACAACCAATAGAAATTGGGGTTTGACACACATTTAAAAATATTTTCTTTCAAAAATATAATTGGTTTATACGCATCTTTTATTTTATGATTTTTTGCTACTACATGATTCAAATTTACCCTATATACTAAAGAAAAAACACAAATACTTACATGAGACCGTCTCATGTGAGACGGTCAACATGAGACGGTCAACTTTCGCAAGCGGATCAAAAAATACTTAGCGGATAATTACTTAACATAAAAGTCTTCGTGGCTTAGTGGCTTGAAGTATTGGGCCAGCACCTAACAACCTACCTAACAACCTGAGTTCAAATCCCTCCCTTTTGCATTTTTGTTTTGTCAATTTTCAATTCAATCATTTCTTGCAAAAAAAAATTTCTTGACGTAATTTTTTAGTTAATTTCTAATTCAAGCATTTTCTTGCAAAATACCTATTTAAGTGTGTTTAGTGTTTTACCACTTTTTTTACTATTAAAATAGGTTATCAGGGATTACTTTTAATAATAAATGAAAAAGTGATACTTTATGTTTTCCAAGTATTATTTACGGTCTAATTTAAGAGTATCACTTTTTACTCGAAAAGTATAACTTTTACTCTGAAGAGTATTAGTTTCAAAGTAATACTTTTAAAGTAAAAAATACTTTTAAAGTGAAAAATGATACTTGGTAACTACAAAGTCATATGTATAATTTTGTTTCAGAGTATCACTTTTTATTCGAAATGTAACACTTTTATTTTGTAAAGTATTAGTATATACTTGAAAAGCAAATCAACTAATATATAAGAATCTACCAATTGGAATATTAAAAGTAACACTTTTTATCATCGATAGGTACACATTGCATTAAGAAAAAATATGGCTAAAACAATTGAGGATTACTCAGCAAGTATCATCACCAAATAATATTATATATGAACTCATTATCACTTTTTATTCGAAAAATATATCATTATCCTAAAAATATTACTTTTCAAAGCGATACTTTTAAACTAAATGTTGATACTTATAAAGCAAAAAATAATACTTTTTAGCTGCAAATTAATATTTATGGTATTGTTTCAGAGTATCACTTTTTACTCGAAAAATATTACTTTTATTTTGAAAAGTATTTGTAGCACCCGAGAATTTATTGAATGTATTGGATTTAAACCCATTCAAAATATCAATTTACTATGAAAAATATGTTTTTAAAGTAATACTTTTAAAGTAAAAATTGATACCTTTAAAACAAAAATTGATACTTTTTACATATGAGGTATTATATGTGGTATCGTTTAAGAGTATCAGTAAATAGTAATTGCGTGAAAAGAATCACTTAAAATACAAAAATCTATCAAGTTCAATTCCAAAAGTAACACTATTGTTATTTGAAAATTACTATTTTCAGTAAAAGAAAAAAATCACTAAAAGACATTAATAATAATAATAATAATACAAATACAAGTATTGTTTTTAATTAAAAATTATTGTTTTATTTGAAAAGTTATACTCTTTATTTGTCATGTTTTTAATTGTATTGAAATAAAGAAAGAAAGGAAGGAAGGAAGAAAAAAATTGCACAAAAATTGGATTATACAATGAAAAAAGATTTTTAAAAAAATGGGAAAGTGAAAGGGCTCAGACTGGCATCGAACACGGGATCATCCAAACTAAATACAAATACTCAACCAATACACCACAACAATAATTATATGTTTTGTGCCCAGTTTAATTGATTTAACAACCTCCGTCTCACGAAATTCAATCCATGAGACGGTCTCACAAGAGACTTGCCCAAGAAAAAATAAGTTGACACGTGTTATCACCTTATTAATCTTAGACATTTGTCAACTTATCATCCTCCTAATTCCACATGGCAGCTTCACATTTATCTATGTGGCAATTTTATGTATAAAACTAAAATATAACAAATTAAAAAGATAAAAAATTTAAACATGATTATGAAAGATAAAATATAATCACAAAAATAAAGAATTTTTTCACAATTAGATTGGAAAAGATCAAATCTACCCGAAGATATTTTTTATTAGAAATATTCTATTAGTTCAGAAATATATATTTTTGAATTTTAAAAGATAACAAATTTAAGATATAAAAAATAATCTAAAAATTAAGATTCTATCTAAACTATCTTTTAAATTTGCTATCTTTTGAATTTGTGACATTAAAATTTTATCTTTGGACAAATCTCGTGTAATATATATATATATATATATATAGGATTTAGTTCAAATGAGACCACCCTCCCTAGGTGAGACAGTGAGGACTCATCTTACCCATTGATCTTAAAAAATGAAGGGATGTGATTAATTCAGTTTTTTTAATTATTTCCTAATTTTCGCTGATTTTAAGGGTAAGATTGTAATTTTGTAATTCAAATTAGTGGTCCCAGCGGATTTTATGGGCTGAAATTGACACTGCCGGATTTTGTGGCGGAATTTAGGAACCTATTTTCTTTCCAAATATTTTTATTTTACAGCAGAGTTAGGGTTCTTCTACTGTATAATTAGACATCAAATAATGCATATTTAATTATTTTGTTGGCACTGTTTTACGAAAACAAGACATAATTGATTATAATGTACTGCATATGTAGTTATACTACACTGCATAAATATGTTCAATATAATGTATATTTAGTTATGAAAATGGGATCTTGCTTTTGGAAATTATAAAAATGGGATGTTACATAATGTACTGCATATTTAGTTATTCCACAATGCATAGATAGTTTCTAGATAATAAATAGTTAGTTGATTTTGTTGCGTAGTTTATGACGTCTTGCATAGTTTGATATATTGTACTACATATTAGTTTTTTTACGCTCCATATATAGTTTTCAGATAATGCATATTTAGTTGAGTTTTGTTGCATATTTAGTTTTCGAACTCACTGTTCGTATTTCTCTGTATTATTGCACCGATTTTTCTTATTTTTTCTCTGTAATTTTGATGAACTGTAATTTTCGAGTTCTTCACAGTTTTCTTTATTTGCGTTAATGGAGGAATGAGAGAGAGAGAGAGAGAGAGAGAGAGAAAGAGAGAGAGAGAGACGTGAGATTGGGGAAATTGAGAAATGTATGAGAGAGAAAGATATTTAATTCTATTTTTGTAACTATAACTTGTTATTTTATTTTACCCTACTACCATTATATTGATTAAATTAATATTTTAATATAGTTTTTATCCATTAAATCATACCCATTAATTAATAGTGGGGGATGGTTGAGATTAATCCATTGTGTCTCACCTAGAGACATTGTCTCACTTGATCCTCCCATATATATATATATATATATATATATGATATGGATCAAATAGGTCCTCCTACTGGGGGTAAGTCCATGGGGACACATCCTAACCATATATCAACAATTTTGGGTGGTCCAGATTTTTATGACTTTTTTATGTTTATTTTTTTGTTTCAGCAATTAAAAAGGGTAGGGTGGCAATTTGGCACTTTAGAATCAGTTACTAAGATTTCATTCTCTCTTTCACGCGATTTCACCCACTCTTCATGCACACTCTCTCTCCAGCGTCCAGTTTCAAAAAAAATTCTCTGTTGCTTATGTAGTATAGGGTTGTTGCTTATGACTTACTTATGTAGTTAATGTATCTGTGATGCATGTGTAGTGTATATTCGTTGCTTATGTAGTATAGGCTTATTTCTTATGTAATATGGGTTTGTTGCTTATGACTTGCTTATGTAGTTAATGTATTCGTGGTGCATACGTAGTGTATATTCGTTGCTTATGTAATATAAACTTGTTGCTTATGTAGTATGAATTTGTTGCTTATGACTTGCTTATGTAGTTAATGTATCCGTGGTCCATACGTAGTGTATATTCGTTGCTTATGTAGTATAGGTTTGTTTCTTATGTAGTATGGATTTGTTGCTATAACTTACGTATGTAGTTAATGTATTCGTGGTGCATACGTAGTGTATATTTGTTGCTTATGTAATATAGGATTGTTGCTTATGTAGTATGGATTTTTTGCTTATGACTTGCTCATGTAGTTAATGGTATATAAAAGCACCATGACACATCTACACAAGCAACAAACTACATCTTCATAAGCAATCTTCGAACTGAAGTTGAGCTCTAGCAACTATGGCAAATAGTCTACAACTTTTTTCACACAATAGTGCGTTGAAAAAGAATGATGAATGATTTCTCACAGTAGTGAGTTTATTTCATGAGAAGCGTTCAATGAAGAAGAAGGAAGAGAAGGAAGAGATCTGTATGTCATGCTGATTTTGCTGGATCGATTTGGAGAAGATGATTATAAAAGGTAACAGAATCCGTTTTTGTTGGGGAAATTTATGGGATTACAAATTTGCCCCTCCCCCTATTTTCCAGCGTGTAATCTGCAGGTTTACATCTAAAATCACAATCATTGAAAAATCTAGATATGTGGCTAGGATTGGTCCCTATGGACTTACCCTATGAGGTGGTCTCATATAACCCCTTCCACATATATATATATATATATATATATAGTGATAGGATCTCATGTGGCAGCCTCTTACCATGTGGCAGTGTGGACAGATCCCATCCATCCATCTTATTCAATCAATTGTTCAGATTAAGCCTAAAAATACACCATTTTTCATTTATTTTATGTGTAAAAATGGCAAATCGGTAACTATCAAAATGGTGTAAAAATAAAACCATAATTACTTTCCTAAAATCAAGGGATATATTCAATATCAGATTTCCATAACAGATACGCCTAATAATGAGGAAAAAAATGGATTCTCACTCTTCATTGACGCAATATTTTGGTGTACAAATGTTTATAATATTATGCTCTGGACGCATTATTTCGTGTATAGATATGCATATTTTGGTGCTAATCGGTAACTATCAAAATTGTGTAAAATAAGGATATATTCAATATCAGATTTCCATAACAGATAAACCTAATAATGAGGAAAAAAAATGGATTCTCACTCTTCATTGACGCAATATTTTGGTGTACAAATGTTTATAATATTGTGCTCTGGACGCATTATTTCGTGTATAGATATGCATATTTTGGTGCTAATTGGTAACTATCAAAATGATGTAAAAATAATACCATATTTACTTTCCTAAAATCAAGGGATATATTCAATATCAGATTTCCATAACAGATACGCCTAATAATGAGGAAAAAAACCGGATTCTGACTCTTCATTGACGCAATATTTTTGTGTACAAATGTTTATAATATTGTGCTCTGGACGCATTATTTCGTGTATAGATATGCATATTTTGGTGCTAATATAACATGAAATATGGCATGTTTGGATGTTTATTTAGACTAAACACTCGGTACTTAAGTTGGTATAAAAATATTGACAATATTGTACATTGGAAGCATATTTTGGTGTATACATATGCAGATTTTGCTTTATAACCATAAAAATATGGTATAAAAATAATTCCATTACGGTACCTTGAAATTATATTTTGGTATATACTTGTCCAATATTTGGTGATAATATAAGTATTCAGTAGTGCATTGTTAGATGTTTAATTGAGAAACTAACTGTATACCAACAATTGCCTAACTGTATACCATTCTATAGCTAAGTTTTCATCAATTCATATCCACAATTAAAATAAAAGCAACTCAACAAATTGTATACCAACTATTTACTAAATGTATACCAACTTATAGCTAAGTTTTCATCAATTTATTTCCACGGGTACAATAAAATAAAATGGGCCAAGAAAAAATATAAGCTACAATTTTCTCAGTTTGGGCACGGATCTTCTCCTCAGTTTGGGCATCGAGGCTTTCAAAGCAGATTTTGTGGTCTTTGACCTCTAAGCTCTGATTACCATCACTCGCACCCTCGCTCGGCCCTAGGGATGCAGGTCTCTTACTGTTTCCTCATGCCATTTAACCTGGAAGTGAGAAACATCTATGAAACATTACACAGTGTGCATGAACTATACTAATTCTGCGATGTAGCAAAGAAAATACAACATCTAAACTAATTATGCACTTCTTGTATTCTAACTGTATACGAAACTAATACTATTTAAACATCAATTGTATATGCAACATTTCGCACAAAAAATAATTCCATAAACCCAAGAAAAAAAGGGGGGTCTGTAAAAATCGAAGAATAAAACCCTAGTAAATTCGAAATAAAAACAAATTGCGTGCTCTACTTACTGCAACTAACTCCAAAAACCCAGAAAAAAATCATCGTGACTGGACATAAAAGGGGAGGAAAAATAAGGGAAAACCCTTTCCACAAAAATCTACAACCGAAAAATTAAAAAAAACGAACAAGAAACTGACCTTTACCAATACTACTGAGGACGTGTTGGATTTTGATGTCGAATGAACCCAACCAAACGTCGAAACTAACACAGAATTTTTGCTCTCGGCGCTCGAACGGTAGAATGAAGAAGAAAAAAAATAAACGGTTGATTGTGATAATGAAGATGAAATAGACGAAAAAATAGGGTTTGATTTTGTGTGAAAAAAATAAGATTGCAAAGAAGTGGGAAAGATTAAATGAAATCCCAAAAAAAGGGGAGGTTATGGGGGGTTACCAAAAATGCCGTGTGCTTATAAGTATAAAATGTCCATTATGCCTTTAAATGGGCTGTATCAATTTAAAAAAAAAAATCGAAAAAACATTGACCTTTGGATTAAACATAGTAATGGCTTAGATTTGTCCACACTGCCACATGGTAAGACCCTTGCCACATATGATCCTATACCTATATATATATATATATATATATATATATAAAGAGAAGTTGCTATAAATAGTATTATAAAAAAACTTCCACCTAAACTACATACTATATATAGTATTATAATTCTATGGTAAAAATTTTAATTTAGGTAATTAAGGTTTGTATAACATATAGACAAAATATGGACGTAATAAATAACAATGAGGATCTTGGTTTTCTGTCTCATTTTAATTTTGGTAGGTTTTAATTTTATTGTCTATATGATATGCATGTAATGTTGATTTATTAATTGGTTGACGATTTTATATTTTCTTGATATAAAAAATAATAAATCTTATTTTCTCAAAATCAAAATTTAATACTTACCAACTTAGAATAATATCATATTTATTGTAAATTTTAAAAATATTTGAAATATAAAATAACTTAAAATAAAATCTGAATATTATAAAAGAAATCTGAAATTTAATAAACAAAATTTAATAATTATTAGATCTTAGCTAAATTTTGCAAATGCATAAAATATCATTAAATTTCATTATACAATATATATATATTAATATTTTTATACAAAATGTAGTAGTTTACATATATTATATAAATGAAAATATTACTACTTAAAAAAGTACCTAAGAAATAATATATAGAAAGTATTTAAAAATAAAATAATACAAAATAAATCTAAATATTATTTTTGACAAGATTGACGAAATAAAAAATTAAAAAATTTCAATAACAAAAATTAAAAAAAAAAACAAAAATAAAACAAGCATATAAAATTTGTAAAATATTTAATAAATCTAAAATTATCCAAGAATGCACAAAATAATATAAATAAATAAAAAAATATGAAATAAAGCCTTAAAATAATAAAATAAACCTAAAATTTATTTTATAAGTCTTAATATCATCAGATAAAATATAAAAAGTATTAAAATAAATTTAAAAGTTATTATATTAAAAATAAAAAACATTGGGTAAAATAAAAAATACACAAATAACATCTAAATTATTTTAATATTGATTACATAAAGAAAAATGTTACTCCTATTCACTTATTCTATTATTTGTGCTATGTTGATTTGTTAGTAATTATTATTCATTCGTTTATGTCATAATTGTTAGTCCAAGTGGCTACGATAATCTAGAGGGGGGTGAATAGATTATCTCGGTTTTTCAGATTTTGCTCTCTTTTTCGAAAATTCAAGCAAAGACGAAATGCTAAGTGCGGAAACAAAATAGCACACTTCGATTTAAAGAGGTTCAACCCACCTAGGGCCTAATCCTCTACCACCCCAGTATATCCGGGATGGATTTCAAAAAAGAAGAAAAGATTTTATTAATTACCAAAATTAATAATACAACACCTTGAGGATTACCACAACCCTCTTGCAACACCTTGAGGATTACCACAACCCTCTTACACCACCTTGAGGATTACCACAACCCTCTTACAACACCTTTGAAGATTACCACAACCTTCAAATACCTATCACCTAGATCACCCAAGTGTATTTTTACCACAAAAATACTCATAAGGATGTCTTGTGTTGAATGATGACCAAAAAATCAAGATTACAATTCAATGATGAATGATACAATATGAGTACAAGTGTAATCAAGAATTGAAAGCCTAGACCTCAAATTTGTGCAAGTGAAAGTGCTAAGGCTAATACAACAAGATATATGAAAGTGTTTGCTTGTTTGCTCTTTGCTTGTGTAAAGTGTTATATCTTGTTGCTTGAATGAAGCCTCTATTTATAGGAGAGGTCTTGGCTTTGATTTCCAGACATAGGCTCCTCCTTGGGGAGTGATTTGCTGCAAAAGAAACCATTTAAAATCATCAATATAGCTGCTAGAAATCAATCCCACAAAATAGGGAAAAGTTGTCTCAAAATGCAACGGATAGTTTCTTCGATAAAAAGTGCGACTGGTCACACAGAGATAAGATTGAAATTGAATTTATGCAATTTTTACACAGGGGACCGGTCGGAGGGGGTGCGACCGGCCGCCTTGATGTTGACCGGTTGGGGTTGATAAAAATACGAACAGAGAAGATCAATCAAAAGAGGGACTCCTGTGCACGGCCGCCCAGTGGTCGACCGGCCGCCCTCACCGGTCAACCTCTCAATTTTTACGTCCCTTTTTCTGTGTCAAAACTCAACTCAGGTACGGGTTGCCCTATAGGGTGACCGGTCGAGCCTGAAACAAATGTGTTGTCCAATTTTTTATCGAAAATAAACTCCAAAAAATACTCCGAAAAATAGTAAAAATATTTTAAATCGATCGGAAGTATTTAGACAACATTTAGGGACATTGTTTTGGTTTAAAAACTCATTTGAACAAAATCATCAAAATCATGATAAAAACATTTATCTAACAAACTCCCCCTTTTTGATGATTTCAAACCAAAACAATTTTCTCGTGGACAATTTTGAAAACAAATAAATTTTCTGGTTTTACGAGTGAACTATCCGTTAAAAAATATTTCATACAAAGCTCCCCCTATCTATGAGCATATCAACAAGAGAAATTGCAAAAGCTAGAAGCACAAGCTATAACAAGCTTATATAAGATGCATATAAACATCATAAGCTAAGAAGCTCCCCCTTTCAAAATACTTATAATATTTTGCAATTGAGTCCATAATACAAGCCATGGACTAGGTATACTTGGCTTTAGGAAGCCATAGCTTATAGCTTTTATTACAAGCTTATATTAGCTTCTTTTAGCCAACGAGCCAATTTCCCGTTTCTCCCCCTTTGGAATCATCAAAAAGAATGTTAGGATGATAAAAAACATCATACAATTATATCAAAGTGCGCCAAAGAAACGGTTTATCAACCATTGAACAATTTAGGCTAAAAATCCAAGAAAAATGGGAGAAATGTATCATGAAGAGTTCATACGCTCGTTTTATTAGTCAAAACATGATCTCAATAAGTATTTAAGACTTTTGGAAGCAAGAGAATCATGTAGAAGTTGAAATATTCATTGTGACATTTCATCGAACACCTTGTGCGCGTAAAAATTAAAAGAAGTTGTATAGAGTCCTTGTAAATGAATCAAGCCAAAAATTTTCATCACCAATTCACATCAAACATCATACAATACAATATAACAATTAAGCTCATCATGATCATAAGATAATTTCATGAAAAAATATACAAGAAAGCCACAAGCTCAATGGTTCAACCCAATTGAGCAAAGAAAGGAAAATTCTTACCATTCGATCGGTAAAGATGAGCAATGATGACGATAAACATGCTATATAAGGTCCAAGACATGAATTGAATGCAGGAAAACCAATTTTGACTGAAATTTGTGTGAATTTGGCAAAGGGGACGAGAAATGGCAAAAATAAGTTAAAATGTCGAATGCTGAAGACAAAACGGTTTTAATCCAAAATATAGCTCAGGGCGACCGGTCGTGGTTGAGGGCGACGGTCGACGTTGAGGGCGACCAGTTGCCCTCAACCTCTTCAGCCCACTGTTTTGTCAAGTTTTTCAAAATCCGAATTTTCAACCAAAAAACCGATTTTTCGCCCCTAAGTTTTAAAAACATGCAAAATGCAAACGTAAACTTCTTTCAATATGCATTATGCCTAACCGAGCTCGTATGGACGCAAAAGTCTCGGAAGATAGCGGTTTTGTAAAAATGTCCGCTAATTGATCTTGAGATGGTACAAAAGATATCTCAATTTTTCGTTTTGAAACACAAACCCTTAGAAAATGATGTCGAATCTCAATATGTTTAGTACGGTTATGATGAACCGGGTTTTGAGCAATATTTATAGCGGATATATTGTCACAAAAGATAGGTACGTTTTCAAAAGAGCATTTATAATCCGCTAAGGTTTGTTTCATCCAAAGAAGTTGAGTACAACAAAAAACGGAGGAAATATATTCGGCTTCGGCCGTTGAAAGAGAAACACAATTTTGCTTCTTTGAAAACCAAGAAACTAGGCAATCGCCTAAAAATTGACATGATCCGGAAGTACTTTTCCGATCATCAATATTTCCCGCATAATCTGAATCACTATAACCTTTAAGAGAAAAATTTTCATTCTTTGGATAAAATAGACCATATTGAATAGTGCATTTCAAATATCGAAAAATCCTTTTAACGGCACTCATATGAGATTCTTTGGGATTGCTTTGAAAACGAGCACATAGGCATACATCATGAAGAATGTATGGTCTACTAGCGGTTAAATAAAGTAAACTACCAATCATACCTCGATACTTTGATTCATCCACGGACTTGCCTTTATCATCTTTGTCAATTTTGACATTTGTTGCCATAGGAGTAGAAACGGTTCTTCCTTCTTCAATGCCGAACTTTTTCAAAAGTTCTTTTGTATATTTTGATTGCGAAATGTATATGCCTTCTTGGCATTGCTTAATTTGGAATCCAAGAAAGAAGTTGAGCTCCCCCATCATACTTATCTCAAATTCACCTTGCATCAACTTAGAGAATTTCTTGCACAAGGAATCATTAGTAGCACCAAAAATAATATCATCAACATAAATTTGCACAAGTAAGCAATCTTGCCCTTTTTCAAAAACAAAGAGAGTTGTATCAACTTTACCCCTTATAAAACCATTTTGCAAAAGAAAAGAGCTAAGTCTATCATACCATGCACGGGGTGCTTGCTTTAAACCATACAAGGCCTTTTTAAGTTTATAAACATCATTAGGCCTAGAAATATTTTCAAACCCCGGGGGTTGTTTTACATAGACTTCTTCTTGAATAATACCATTTAAGAAAGCGGATTTAACATCCATTTGGTAAAGGTTGAAATTTTTAAAACAAGAATAGGCAAGTAAAATACGAATAGCTTCTAAACGTGCTACGGGTGCAAAAGTTTCATCATAGTCAATACCTTCTTCTTGACAATACCCTTGAGCTACTAACCTTGCCTTATTTCAAACAATGTTGCCTTGATCATCAAGTTTGTTCAGGAATACCCATTTTGTACCAATAATAGTTTGAGATGGAGGACAAGGTACCAATTCCCATACATCATTTCTTTCAAATTGATTCAACTCCTCTTGCATCTCTAAGAACCAATCCTCATCCTCAATAGCCTCCTTAGCATTTTTAGGCTCCTTTTGAGAAATAAGAGCTTTCTCGGCAATTTTCTCCGGGTCATCACTTTGTCAAGGGGATCACCAATAATAAGATCTTCTGGGTGATCTCCCTTAAATTTTAATGCAACGGGAAGATCCGAAGTATCACCTCTATCTTCTTGAGGAACATTTGAAGTGGACGGTTGATCATTTGATGTAGACGGTTGATCATCAACTTGAACAATTGGTTCAATAATATCCTCTTCATCACTTTCATCATTGGGTATTCTTTCAACACCCGAAGCTTCATTAAATTTGACATGGATGGATTCTTCAACAACCCCACTAGTCTTATTGTAAACCCGATATGCTTTGTTTTTTTGTTGAATATCCCATAAATATCACTTCATCGGCCTTAGGATCAAGTTTGTCAAATTGATCTTTGGTATTCAAAATAAAGCATTTACAACCAAATATCTTGAAATAACTAATATTTGGATTTCTACCTTTCCAAAGCTCATATGGAGTTTTATTCATTTTAGGACGAATATAAACTCGATTAATAACATAGCAAGCGGTACTTACGGCTTTGGCCCAAAAATATTTTGAAAGTGAAAATTCATTGAGCATGGACCGACTCATCTCTTGTAGTGTCCGATTTTTCCTTTCGGCTACTCCATTTTGTTGAGGTGTCCTTCAAGCCGAAAAATCATGAGCATATCCCTTAGTTTTGTAAAAGACTCTAAATTCACCATCAAATTCTCCACCTCGATCGCTTCGAATAGACTTAATAATATCTTCCTTTTCATTCTCAATAAGTCTACACAACTTAACAAACTCATTAACGGCATCGTTTTTATTGATAAGAAAAAATCCCAAGTATATCTAGAAAAATCATCGACAATAACGAAAGTGTAATGTTTTCCACTTAGACTAGCCGTACCAATATCCCCATACAAATCAAGGTGAAGCATTTGTAGGGGTTTGGTTGTGGAAATTTCATTTTTGGGCTTAAAACTACTCTTAACTAATTTGTTCTTTTGACAAGTGTCACATAAGCCAAGATTTTCAAAATTCAATTTGGGTAGTCCTTTTACATGTTGGTTTTTGTAAATATTTTTCAAATTCTTATATCCAACATGTCCAAGTCGCCTATGCCATAAACTAGTTAAATCATTATTAGCGACTAAACAAGAAACATTTTGACTAACCAAATCACTTGTACAAATTTTGTAAAGATTGTCTTTTCTATTTGCTTCACAAATAATTTCACCATTTTTAAGAATAAGGCATTTTTATTTATTGAAAGAAACATCATAATTTGAATCACAAAGTTGGCTAACACTTATCAAATTAAACTTAAGCCCTTCTACTAAAAGAACATTACTAAGAGAGAAAGAAGAGTTACCAATTTCTCCATTTCCAAGAATTCTTCCTTTGCCATTGCCGAACATGACCATACCCTCTTCTTGGAGCTTGATGTTGGTAAACAGTTCTCTCCTCCCGGTCATATGGCGTGAACATCCGTTGTCCACGAGCCATTTTGAATCTTCCATTGTTGTTATAGCCCCTATTACCTACAAAAGAATTTCTTTTAGGTACCCTATAATTTTGGGGTCCATGAGGGTTAGTCTTGAGACCTTTGGGTCTCCAAACATGTCTAGAATTATTTCTCAATTTGCAATTATTAGCATAATGTCCAACTTTGCCACAATAAAAACAAGTAGAAGTATTAGAACTACTAGCACGTACAAAAGTCGGACCTTGGTTATTTTTCTTAAAAACACTTTGAAATGGCTTATAACCAAGTCCCAATTTGGAATGCTCACCTCTTTGTGCATCTAAAATTTTTGTGACTTTATCCGTGCTTATGTTGAAACGATGCACATCATTTTTCAAACATTCAATATCTTTTGTGAGCAATCCCTTTTCGGTTTCAAGAGAGTGAACTCTAGTAAGAGTAAGTGTATGAGCTTTGTCTAGAGATTCGTAAGAGGTAAATAATTTTTCTTTTTCAACCTTAAGCTCCTTATGCTCCTTTTTCAAATTTTTGTATTTAACAATTAAATTTTGAAACTCAATTTGCAATTCATCAAAATCACATTGCAAATCATCAACTATGGAGGAGGTAGAAGAATTAGAGCGTACCTCATTATTTTCATCGTCTATGGCCATGAGACCATGTTCGGTCTCTCCTTTCTCATCGGTTGTTTCGAGTAGTTCATCCCACGTTTTGACTTCCGCATTTAGAGCCTTCTTTTTCATGAAAGGCTTCTTTTTTTTTGTTCCTCTTCATCGAGTTTTGGGCAATCGGCAATAAAGTGCCTGGGTTTTCCGCATTTAAAGCAAGCATTATCTCTTGGTTTTCTTGCTTTATTTTTATTCACAAATTTTGCAAATTTTCGAACAAGTGCGCCTCTCATCATCATCATCATCATTATCATAGTATGCATTATTAGAAGAAGAAGCAAGACCTTTAGGAATAATTTGCATACCCGATTGATTTATGGATGGTTTGGAATTTTTCCTCTCCTTGAGATAGACTTCATAGATGAGGAGGTTTCCAATAAGCTTGTCAAACTTGAGTGTCTCAAGATTTTGTGCCTCCGTGATTGCCATCACTTTCTCGGACCATGAGCCGGGAAGAGCATTCAACACCTTAGTCATCTTGTCTTCTTCGGAGATGACTTTACCGAGGGCCACAAGAGGATTGACAATATTGTCAAGCCTTTCCACCATCTTGGAGATGCTTTCACCATCATGCATGTTAAAGTTTTCAAAGTCTTTAACAAGCATGGTCTTTCTTGCTTGCTTGACCTTCTTGGTTCCTTCATAGATTGTCTCCAATTGTTTCCAAACCTCATGTGCCGACCTTATGCCTCTTATGCGATTGTACTTGGTGGCGGTAGAGAACAATGCAAAATATTTAAGGCCTTACCGTTTAGAGAGAAAACCTTTTTGTCGTTTTCATCGAACTCCTTGAAAGGTTTAGGAGCCGAGGTGCCATCCTCCGATTTCTTGGTTGGTTGATCAACTCCTTCAATGACCACATTCCAAATGTCGAACCCGCACCCTTGTAGGAAGCACTCCATACGGTCTTTCCAAAATGCGTAGTTGTTGGCGTCGAATAGTGGTGGCTTGTTGGTGGAGGCGCCGGTGGTGAGATAAGCATCATTTGTAGCCATGGATCTTTCCTCTTTACTCGGAACGAGCTAGCCAAAGAGTTTGGCTCTGATACCACTTGTTAGTCCAAGTGGCTACGATAATCTAGAGGGGGGGTGAATAGATTATCTCGGTTTTTCAGATTTTGCTCTCTTTTTCGAAAATTCAAGCAAAGACGAAATGCTAAGTGCGGAAACTAAATAGCACACTTCGATTTAAAGAGGTTCAACCCACCTAGGGCCTAATCCTCTACCACCACAGTATATCCGGGATGGATTTCAAAAAATAAAATAAGATTTTATTAATTACCAAAATTAATAATACAACACCTTGAGGATTACCACAACCCTCTTGCAACACCTTGAGGATTACCACAACCCTCTTACACCACCTTGAGGATTACCACAACCCTCTTACAACACCTTTGAAGATTACCACAACCTTCAAATACCTATCACAAGTGTAATCAAGAATTGAAAGCCTAGACCTCAAATTTGTGCAAGTGAAAGTGCTAAGGCTAATACAACAAGATATATGAAAGTGTTTGCTTGTTTGCTCTTTGCTTGTGTAAAGTGTTATATCTTGTTGCTTGAATGAAGCCTCTATTTATAGGAGAGGTCTTGGCTTTGATTTCCAGACATAGGCTCCTCCTTGGGGAGTGATTTGCTGCAAAAAAAAACCATTTAAAATCATCAATATAGTCATTGTTAGAAATCAATCCCACAAAATAGGGAAAAGTTGTCTCAAAATGCAATGGATAGTTTCTTTGATAAAAGCGCAAGTGCGACGGTCGCAAGCAGAGATAAGATTGAAATTGAATTTCGCAATTTTTACACGGGGGGACCGGTCGGGAGAGTGCGACCGGTGCCGCCTTGATGTTGACCGGTTGGGGTTGATAAAAATACGAAACAAACAAGATCGAACAAAAAGAGGGACTCCCGGTACCGGCCGCCCCGGGGTCGGCCGGCCGCCTCCCTCACCGGTCGAGCACACTGGTCGACCGGCCGCCTCTCTCTCAATTTTTCTACGTCCCTTTTTCTGTTTTAAAACTCAACTCAGTGCGGGTTGCCCTATAGGAAATTTGGTCGAGTCTGAAACAAATGTGTTGTCCAATTTTTTATCGAAATAAACTCCAAAAATACTCCAGAAAAATAGTAAAAATATTTTAAATCGATCGAAAGTATTTAGACAACATTTAGGGACATTGTTTTGGTTTAAAAACTCATTTGAACAAAATCATCAAAATCATGATAAAAACATTTATCTAACAATAATATGGTTTTTGTTCAAAGAATCATGATTTGAGTATAACGATATTGTTATTGAGGAAAACAAATGACACTCCTAATTTTTTATTATATTAATGTATATAGTTATTTATTGGTATAAATTCCAACTGTTAGTCCAAGTGGCTACGAAAATCTAGATGGGGGGTGAACAGATTTTCCTGATTTTCCAATTTGTGCTCTCTTTTTCAAATATGAAGATGGTGAGGAAATACAAGTGCAGAAAATAAATCAACACACAATGATTTATAGTGGTTCAATCAACATAGCGCCTAATCCACTACTACCCGGTATGTTCAAATGGATTTTGAAAAGGAAAAAGTATATTGATACCAAACAAATAGAAACTTTGCCTTGAAGAGTACCACACTCTTCTTACAACACTACCTATAAAGATTACCACAATCTTCTTCAACAATAAAGAGCACCAAACTCTTCAACACCTAGAATCAACCAAGTGTGTTCTTACCACAAGAACACTAATAAGAATTTCTTATTTTAGATGATTTGAGAATTACAATTAAGATTACACTTTGTTTGGAAGTATTACAACTCAAAAGTGCAAGTATAATCAAGAAGAAAGCATAATACTCAAGTGTAAAGCTTAGGTTAAATACAACAAGAATATTGACAAGGAAGAATAAGAATTTTGCTGATTTTTCTTATTGCTTTGTATGCTTGTGTTGTGTACATGATCCTTTAAACTATTCATCTATTTATAAGAGAGCTTCAAGATTGGATCTCCAACATAGGCTCCTCCATTTTGACTTTTGTATATAAAAGAAGGATCAATAGATCTACAAAAATGGATAATAAAGATAAAATAGATCTATCAGATAATGGCTTAACAACGGATAAAATCTTGCAGTCAAAAATCATAGGGCAACCGGTCGCTACGTTGAAAATTCGAAAGCTTAAAACATTAATATGATATTAGATACGGGTTGCCCTGGGGGTTGGACCGCTCGACTGGGGAGGGTGACCGGTCGACTAGGGGGTTCGACTGGTCCCCCTCATGTTCGACCAGTCCCCATTGAGTCAGAGAGAGACAGATGAAAATAGACCTTGTCAGGCGGTCGACCAGTCGACCCCACCGGGGGCGATCGGTCGCCCTCCCCTTTTTCTTCTCTGTTTCAGTTCTATTTCAAAATATAACTTTCAGGTACGGGTTGCCCTATAGGGCGACCGGTCGGCCTCAATACAGAGAAGTTGTCTAATTTTTGTGAAAAATAAAATTCAAGAAGTGCTTCAAAAACTTAGTAAAAATCACTTAAAATGTTTTGAAGCTTTTGGATAATATTTGGGGACATTGTTCTGGTATAAAAACTTATTTAAATAAAATCATCAAAATCTTGATAAAAATATTTTTCTAATAAACTCCCCCTTTTTTATGATTATAATCCAAAATAATTTTACAAGAGCGAATAAGATTTTTGGTCAAAAGATAATCTATCCGTTTTAAGCAACATTTATCAAAAACAAAGTTTTATCAAGGAAAGGAGCAGGATTTATCAAATTAAGTTTTTAGAAGCTCCCCCTATCAACATGCTTTACCAAAACTCAAAATAAGCTGAAATCATAAGCAGAAAATCTCAGCTTTTACATTATAGCTTAAAAGCTATAGAACTTAAAAATTCTCCCTGTCAATAGAAATCATTAGTAACAAAACTTAAAAAAATATAACAAAGTTTGTAGCTTCAAAAAGCCATTTTCTTAAGCGTTTTTTCTTAAGAGCTTTTATTAAGCTAGAAAAGCTTAAAATCTCCCCCTGTCAAAACAAACTTATTAGAAGCAAGCTCATCATAATAAAGGAGTCAAGAATACAAATTCATATAAAGAAGCTCCAGCTTTTTTTTACTCAAGAGCTTTCCTGTGAGCTTTTACTAGCTCTTTTACCTTATCAATAGAATGTAAGCTCAAGACTAATTTCTTCCCCTTTGGAATCATCAAAAAAACACCATTAGCATAAAGTATACATTAGAAATAATCATCAAAGGCGTACATAAAGAGAGAAACATTCTATAATCCAAGAGTTAATATCAAGACAATAGTTTTAAATATAAAAGAAGCTAAAGACAACATGGGGGATAATCATTCTTCGTCGGAAGAAAAGCATGAGGTGAGGAGTTATTTGATAAACGTTTTTAGTTTTCCAATCGACTTTTTCAACTTGGAGTTCTCGTGATGAAGCTCTTTATTTCTTGATTCAAGTGAGGCACAACGAGCTTGAAGAGTAGACAGATTGGTTCTTATGTCATCATCACTTTGATCACCGCCGCCTGTATTACCCTCCGAATCGACGTGTTCACCACCCGCCGCTAAATGTTCGGCCCCGGCATCGTCAAAGAGATCATCCGGATCATGTGAAGAAAAAGCTTGTGACCCACCCTTAAGCGATCTCGTAGGACGTCTAGCCATGTTCCTATGCATCCGAAGCATTTGTTGCACATTGTCATTATCAAAATCATCTTATATCACTTCGGACTTAAACTCGGATGGAGGAAGTCCCGATTGTAGAAGTAGTTTGCATATCAAATTCCCCAGTGCAAATTTCATAGCCCCTCGAGTAACCGACTCAATTAAGCACTAAATAAATACGGCTCCAAAATTAACTAGCTCTTCTTTCTTGATCTTGTAAAGTAAAGAAGTTATCTATATTATTTGGCAACTTTACCGATTTTCCACAAACACAGTAAGCCACTATCATAGATAATAATCGAAGCTCATTTGTCATAGATAGAGTAGTATAATCCAGCCAAATACCCAAAAAAGTCTTGACATCATACAGAGAGACTCCAAGCTTATCATTACCCCAATGGGTGCAAGAAAAATAATCCCATCTTCCTTCTCTAACATTCAACAATCGACAAATATCATTCGACATCCAATGGAAATGACGCCCTTTTACAAATGAGTTGATAGTCACTGGCCTATCTCCAAACTCATATTCGATCAATAAATTTGAGTAAAAATGCAATATCATGTCATCATCATACATAACAAAAGGGTGTTCCCACAAGTACATCCACTCTTGAGTCACAAAATATTCTCTAATTGTAGGGAACTCATTCGAAATAGTACCAAAACGACAAATTTTGGTACGCCCATTATCCTTACTCCCCAATCCTAAGTCCTCATAATATTTTTCGGCAAATTTAATGATGAAAGGCAATGTATTGGCATATGTTGGAGCTTGAGATAGAAGAGATTTTTTACTTTTTACTCATTTCACATTTTCTTGGGAAATGATGGCCCAAAGCTCGGCAATTTAGGCCCGAGAAAGTTGGGGATTTTGATTCCGGCTTGCCAATGAGCATGTCCCTTGTGTTGCCCATATTTTGCGTTGCTCTGCCGCGAATTAACGAGAATTTGAAGAACCCTATCCGACTCTTCTTCGCTTGGGGTTCGGGTTTTGATCAGTGAAATCTTTTGGAGGTGACATATATGTGAAATTCTTGCAAAAATAAGGTGATTAGCAACAAGAATCACCAAATTTGGTGATTTTTAGTGAATAATCGAAGAAAATGGGGGAAATGGGGTTAGGGTTCGATAAAAACTAAGAGAGAAATGAGAAACATACCGTAAGACAGAAACATTATATTCTCTGTAATAGAGCAGGTTGACTTGTTGAAGGGGGGTGCGATCGGTCCCTGGAAGGTCGATCGGTCAACCACCGCATTGACTGGTACCTGTTCTTCTGTCTCAGTTTTCAATATTTTGAAAAATTAATTTTTCACCCCAAAACTTTTAAAATGTATCAAAAATATAAACATAGACTTTATTCAATATGCATTCTGCCTAAACGAGCTTGAATCGAGTTAAAAGACTCAACTGGTAATCGTTTTGTAAAATTATCCGCAAGTTGATCTTGAAATGGAACAAAGCTCATCTCAATTTTTCGTTTTGAAACACAATCTCTTAGAAAATGATGGCGAACCTCAATATATTTGGTTCGATTATGATGAACGGGATTTTCTGAAATATTTATAGTGGACGTGTTGTCACAAAAAATAGGAACATTTTCAAAAGAAATTTTATAATCCGCTAGTGTTTGTTTCATCCAAAGTAATTGTGTGCAACAAAAAGCCGCGGAAATATATCTGGCTTCGGTCGTTGATAAAGACACACAATTTTGTTCCTTTGAAAACCAAGAGACTAGGTAGTCCCCTAAAAATTGACACAAACCGGATGTACTTTTATGATCATCAATATTGCCAACATAATCCGAGTCACTATATCTCTTTATAGAAAAAATTCCATTCTTTGGATAAAACAAACCATTAGAAATAGTACCTTTTAAATATTGAAAAATACGTTATTTAAATGAGATTCTTTAAAGATTGCTTTGGAATCGAGCGCATAGGCATACGACATGAAGAATACCGGGTCTACTTATGGTTAAATAAAGTAAACTACCAATCATACCTCGATATTCGGTTTGGTCTACCGATTTACCTTTCTCATCCTTGTCTAGTTTGATATTTGTTGCCATAGAGTAGCAACGGTTCTTCCTTCTTCAATTCCGAACTTCTTTAGAAGCTCTTTGGTGTATTTGGATTGAGATATATAAATACCCTCTTGGCATTGCTTTATTTGAAGCCCAAGGAAGAAATTAAGTTTAGAAAATTTCTTGCATATAGATTCATTAGTAGCACCAAAAATTATATCAACAACATAAATTTGCACTAATAAGCAATCTTGCCCTTTTTCAAAAACAAAAAGAGTAGTATCAACTTTACCTCTTGAAAAACCATTTTGCAAAAGAAAAGAAATAGTCTATCATACCAAGCTCGGGGTGCTTGTTTTAAACCATATAAGGCATTTTTAAGTTTATAAACATCATTTGGCCTTGAGAAATTTTCAAACCCTGGAGGTTGTTTTACATAGACTTCTTCTTAAATAGAACCATTTAGAAAAACGGATTTAACATCCATTTGGTAAAGTTTGAAATTTTTAAAGCAAGAGTAGGCAAGTAAAATACAAATAGCTTCTAAACGTACTACGGGTGCAAAAGTTTCATCATAATCAATACCTTCTTCTTGACAATACCCTTGAGCTACTAACCTTGCTTTATTTCGAACTATGTTGCCTTGATCATCGAGTTTGTTCCGGAATACACATTTTGTGCCAATAATTGTATGTGATGGAGGACAAGGCACCAATTCCCAAACATCATTTCTTTCAAATTGATTCAACTTCTTCGTGCATCTCAAGAAACCAATCTTCATCTTCAATGGCTCCTTTAGCATTTTTAGGCTCTTTTTGGGATATAAGAGCTTTCGGCAAATTTCCTTATAGTCATTACTTTGTCTAGAGGATCTCCAATTATAAGATCTTTTGGATGATCTCCTTTGAATCTCAATGCCACAGAAAGATCCGAATTATCACCTTTATCCTTATGTTGAACATTAGAATTTGAAGGTTGATCATTTGATGTGGAAGGTTGATCATTTTGAGCATCGTTTGGAACAATTGGTCCAACTTCATCTTCTTCATCACTATTATCATTTGGGATTCTTTCAATTCCGGAGACTTCATTGAATTTAACATAAATAGACTCCTCGACCACCATGCTAGTCTTGTTATAAACCGGATATGCCTTACTTTTAGTCGAGTACCCCATAAATTTCCATTCATCGGCCTTAGGATCAAGTTTGTCCAATTGATCCTTGGAGTTCAAAATAAAACACTTACAACCAAATATTTTGAAATAGCTAATATTTGGAGTTCTTCCTTTCCAAAGCTCATAAGGTGTTTTATTCAACTTGGGACGAAGATATACCCAGTTTATGACATAACAAGCGGTGTTGACGGCTTTGGCCCAAAAATATTTTGGAAGTAAAAATTCGTTGAGCATAGACCGACATATTTCTTGAAGAGTCCGCCTCGGCAATAACATTTTGTTGAGGAGTTCTTAGAGCCGAAATATTATGTGCATACCCCTTGGTTTCACACAATATTCTAAATCACCTTCAAATTCACCTCCTCGGTCACTCCTTATAGATTTAACAGTATCTTCTTTTTCATTCTCTATTAGGTATCGATCTTGCAATCTAGCCCGTACGCCATAGCCATTTTACAATAGTCTAACAAATAAACTATTATAGAAAGTAGCCTATGGGATATGGGTTAGGGATTACAACCCGGTTCCTATAAAAGCAGTAAATTACACTGTAGTGTCGAGAAATACAAACGCACAAGGGAAGGCACTTTCCCATTCAAGAACCAAAGCAAAGAAGCTAAAAGCTACAAAAGCTAAAAGCTATAGAAATAATACCAAAAGGTTGTTGGTGGATTCTTCCAACGGAGCCCCTGCCACACAAACACAATACAGAAATAAATAGAAGCTGGGAATGAAAGTAAGAACCAGAACTGAAAAAGAAACAATAAAGCAAGGAAGAATATCACCAAGATCTTCAATCCTTGCTTTCAACAGTGCCGAACCGAATCCAAAGTGGCATTTGAAATGGATAGCTCTGGGACAAGGAAACGACTGAGAAAACTGAAGAACAAACACCCCCCAAAGAGTCAAGCAAGCCAAGGCTTTAATCAACAAGGAGAGAAACACCCAAATCGGCCCAAACTACCAAAACACCCACAAAGAGCCCCGAACAGAAACCCACAAAGGATCCCTATCTCAGCCCGAATCTCTATCGTGCGAACCCTCCGAAAACCTCCAACTGAAACCATAAAGAAAACTCTCAAAACGATCGATCAAACTCACGAAGAAGGAAGCCCGAACACAACCCAAGGTTCAGTCAAGCTAGAACCTTTTATTCACAGTAGAAAATAGGAGTTAAGCAAGAAGGAAGAAAGGGCAAGAAAAATATGAGAGTGCAGTGAAAGAGAGAGGCGCATTTTGTGTAGATGAGAGATCAAAGAGTTCACTTTTTAGGGTTTAGTGGGAGGAATATAAAAGGGGAGATGGAGGGTCGAGATTAGATCCCTAAATTGAAGGGACAAAAACAAACCCGAGGATCCGCGGGCCAAATAAACGGGTTTAAGTGACCCGCACCAAACAACCGGCTACTTAAATGGGCGGGCAAAGAATTGGGCCTTTTCAAGTAATTAGTTTTGGGCCACCAAAAATACCACAAAGGCATTTGGGCCACAAAAACTAACATTCTCTACCTTGGGTCAAATAGCGATTCACAAGACTCAGGGTAACAAAACACAAAGAATCCTCATCGCTTTTTTTTTTTTTTTCTTTTTCATTTATTTGTTGCACACATAGTACAATAACTGATTATAACATGCACACAACAAGCTATAATCAGAAAACCAAACAAGCACAGTTTCTGCTCAATCACCTGTATCAAAATTCAAATTTTTTAGACAAGATAGAAATTTACTAACAGGTAAACACTTAGTTCCCATATCTGCAGGGTTAAATTCAGACGGTATCTTTTCAAGACAGACAATACCCTTCGCAACGACATCACGAATATAATAAAATCTAACATCAATATGTTTAGTCCTATCATGAAATATAGGGTTTTTACATAGTTGATTTCAAGACTGACTATCAGAAAACACAACTACATCACCTTTAAGAAAGTCAATCTCAGATATTAATCCCTTTAACCAAATAGCTTCTTTTAAGGCCTCAGTTACAACAACATATTTAGATTCAGTCATAGACAAAGCAACAATATGTTGTATCTGAGATTTCCAGCTCACACAAGAACCACACAAAGTGAAAACATACGAAGTTGTTGATTTTCTGTTATCTCTATCATTGGCATAATTGGAATCAACATAACCCTTTAATTTAACACCTTCAACAGATTTAGTAAATTTCAAGCCTAAATTCACAGAATATTTTAAGTACCTTAACAACCATTTCAAAGCATTCCAATGAGGCATACCAGGGTCAGACATATAACGACTCAAACAACTTACGGCATAAGAAATATCTGGCCTAGTACTAACCATCAAATACATAACAAAACCAATAGCATTTGAATAAGGCACATTTTTCATAACATTCACTTCATGGACAGTTTTAGGACACTGTTCTTTACTCAACAGAAAATGACCAGCCAAAGGCACATTCACAGGTTTAGAATCAGCCATAGAAAATTTACTCAAAATCTTTTCAACATAAGAAATCTGATTTAGGAAAATCACAGAGTTTTTTCTATCTCTAAAAATGTTCATTCCTAAAATCCTTTTAGCATCTCCTAAATATTTCATGTCAAACTTAGCACTTAAACAGTTTTTAACATGCTCAACAGTTTTAACACATGGACTAATTAACAACATGTCATCAACACAAATCAACAAGAAAACAGGCATTTTAGCATCTTCTTTAAAATACAAGCAATGATCATAAAAACTTCGTTTAAATTTCAAAGAAAGCATACACTCATCAAATTTCTTGTTCCAACATCTAGGAGACTGTTTCAAGCCATACACGGATTTTTTAAGCAAACAAACAAAATCATGATTCTTTTTGTCAACAAAACCAATAGGTTGCCGCATATAATTTTTTTCATCTAAATCACCATGCAAAAATGCAGTTTTGACATCAATTTGTTTTAATTCCCAATTAAACTGAGAACACAAAGCAAGCATAATTCGGACAGTAGTAAACTTCACAACTGGAACAAAGATTTTTGTATAATCTATCCCCTGTTTTTGAGTAAATCCCTTAGCCACTAACTTAGCTTAAAATCTAACAGATTCACATTCATTCTTCACCTTAAACATCTATTTACAGTCCACAACAGAACAATTAGCAGGTTTAGGCACAAGAGTCCAAGTATTGTTAACATGCAAAGAATTCATTTCCTCATTCATAGCATTTAACCACTCTGCAGAATTTTTAGATTTTAAAGCTTCTTCATAAGATTTAGGCTCGGAATTATCAATAGAGTCAAACACACACGAAAACAAATGAAGTCATATGAAAATCATCAAACCTAGTGATCGCCTAATATTTTGTCTTGCCCTATCTCTAACAGGTTGATAATCATGCAGATTTTCAATTTCTGGTTCATTTTCATCAATTATTTCATCATGCACAGCATCATCATCAAGATTTTTAGACAAATCAGGTTCAAAATCGGGCATAATGATTCGATTTTAGGCATATTTTCATGGTTTTCATGCACAACAAAGATCCAGGAAAAATATCCAAACTATGAATATGCTCCACCTTATTAGGTGTACCATTTTCAGAATCAGACAGAGGCATAGATAAGCAAGGCATTTCAAATTCATTAAATGTCACATCCCAACTAATTAACACTTTAAAACCAGGTTGAGATTTTAACCACAGCCTATAACCTTTAATACCTTCAGGGTAACCAAACAAAATACATTTTATAGCCCTAGGTTCAAGTTTATAAAGTTTTTTTATGAGCAAACGCAGAACATCCAAACACTTTTAAGTTAAAAAAATCAATTTACATACCCATAAACATAGATTTAGGTATTTTACCACTTAAAGGCATAGAAGGAGATCAATTAATCACATAAGCAGCAGTGAAAATAGCCTCACCCCAAAACTTTTTTGAAAGTCCAGAACAAGCAATCATACTTCTCACCCTTTCAAGTAAAGTTCGATTCATTCGTTCCGCTACACCATTTTGTTGCGGTGTATACGAGACTGTTTTATGCTTTTTTGTACCAGATTCAACACACAAATTATCAAACAACTGATTACAAAATTCAAGTCCATTATCAATTCTTAGGATTTTAATTTTCTTACCTGTTTGATTTTCAATTAAAGTTTTCTACTGTTTAAACACATCAGATTTGTTTTTCAACAAAAACAATCGAACTTTTCTTGAAAAATCATCAATAACAGAGAGATATTACCTAGAACCACCATGAGTAGTAACACTCGCAGGACCCCACACATCGGCATGCAAATATTCAAGAATTTCAGAACAGGCTGATTTGTTAGGGGCAGGGGAAATAGGAAATTTCACTTTAGACTGTTTGCCAAGAACACAAGAATCACAAAACGGCATACAAGACAGTTTATCTTTTCCAAAATAGCCATTTTTATGCAAAATTTCAAGACCTTTACCATTCATATGACCCCAAACGTTTATGCCATAAATGCTTTTGTCATTTTCAGAGGCACACACAAGATTCACACGAGATTTTGCAAGTTTGATTCAAGTTCATCAATACACACATACAAATTTCTCCTTTTAATGACTTTGAAAATTACCAAATTCCCTTGAAAATTTTCATTAAGCCTTTTCCCCATTTTCCCTCTAAACCATCATCCTCAAGAGCAATACACGAAATCAGATTGCTACATAAATCAGGTACATGTCTCACATTTTTCAAAGTCAAAACACCGCCAGAATCAAATTTTAAACAAACATCACTAATTCCAACAATATTATACTGTTTTTGATTAGCCAATGACACAGAGCCATGCAATACTTCTTTATAATTAGAAGACAATATTTTAATTGGTGACATATGAAAAGTGCAACCAGAATCGACAAGCCATTCAGTTTCACACACAGAATTTGAATGCACAGAATTCACATCAGCACAATTTTCATAAACCATAAAGACATCAGGCACGTTTTCACTTGTAGAAGCCATATTAGAATGCTCATTTTGTTTAAAATTCTGATTACCTCTTTTATTAGGGCATTCCCTAACATAATGACCACTTTGACCACATTCACAACACTTCCGATTTTTAGGCCTAGACTTAGACCTAGACTAACTCTTTCCCTTTTTCTTAGCGAATTTCTAGTTGTTATTATTACCGGGTTTATTAAACCTATTTTGAGAACGTCCCCTCACATGCATAACCTCACCAGAATTTTGCCTAGAGCTTCTATTGACTTTTAAATCCAATTCCTTTCTTTTAAGGCCATTCACAACAGTGACAAGTGTGATCATGTCCCTACCATACTTAATATCATTTAACATCATTATAAGACTCAGGAATAGCATTCAAAAGCACAATCGGAGTATAATCATCAATGTTTTTATCACCAGTCAATTTAATGTCCTGAATTAATTTGGTAAACACATTTAAATTTTCATCCACATCTTTGTTCAAATCAAGTTTAAGTCTGAAAGAAATTTCAAGCAAAAAAAACTTACTAGGCAAACAAGTTTCAGAATATAATTCTTCTAATTTTTCCTACAAAGCTTTTGCAGAATCAAGCTTACCAACTTTTCTAAGCACGGAATCAGAAAGGTTCAAAATTACAAAAGAATAAGCATACTCATCAATTTCAACTTTCTTTTCAGCGGTATCCTTTTCACCATAACACCACTCAAAATGACTTTATAAACTTTTTCTTTGAATGAAAATTCCTTTCATTTTCTGTTGCCAAATCGAAAAAATAGTTTTTCCATTAAAAGGTTCAAGATTATAACTACGCACAACCATTTTCATGAAAAACACAATAGTTTTCAGAAAACACAAGGCACACAAGACAAGTTATAAGCACAGAACAAGCAATAACACACCAAAAAATAGAGAATACAGCAGAAGCGGAAATAAAGGCCACAAATAAAAAACCCCTCACACCACAGGATTCCACTATACTCGCGGTGTAGGGTCAGACGACTTTTTAGCTCAGGGTTCCTTTTATACGAAATAAAAATCTGAAAAGACGATCAACCACGTAACAGACTCAAATGAACAAGTAAAGGCAGATATGGGATCACACAGAATCCCTATAAACTACAGCAATAAATACCAACACACAAACCGCGACAAGGGGTATTTATACTACGAAAGCAATAAATCTACTAAGTTTTGCACGCTATGAAAAGGCAGTAAAAAGGAGTTTAAGCCTCTTTACCAGAGCGAAGCCCTAGGGTAAGGGTTTTGTACTACCACAATGGGGGATGCTATGATACCACTGTTAGGTATCGACCCACCTGTCGAGCATGTACGCCATAGCTATTTTACAATAGTCTATCAAATAAACTATTACAGAATGTAGCCTACGGGATAGGGGTTAGGGATTACAACCCGATTCCTATAAAGCAGTAAATTACACTGTAGAGCCGAGCAATACAAACGCACAAGGGAAGGCACTTTTCCATTCAAGAACCAAAGCAAAGAAGCTAAAAGCTATAGAAATAATACCAAAAGGTTGCTACCGACTTCTTCCAATGGAGCCCCTACCACACAAACACAATACAGAAATAAATAGAAGCTGGGAATAAAAGTAAGAACCAGAACTAAAAAAGAAACAATAAAGCAAGGAAGAATATCACCAAGATCTTCGATCCTTGCTTTCAACAGTGCCAAACCATATCTAAAGTGGCGTTTGAAATGGATAGCTCCAGGACAAGGAAACAACTCAGAAAACTGAAGAACAAACACCCCCACAAAGAGTCAAGCAAGCCAAGGTTTCAACCAACAAGGATAGAAACACCCGAATCGGCCCAAGCTACCCAAACGCCCACAAAGAGCTCCGAATAGAAACCCACAAAGGATCCCTATCTCAGCCCGAATCTCTATCGTGCAAACCCTCCAAAAACCTCCCACTGAAACCACAAAGGAAACTCTCAAAATGATCGATCAAACTCACAAAAAAGGAAGCCCGAACACAACCTAAGGTTCAGTCAAGCTAGAACCCTTGATTCACAGTAGAAAAAAGGAGTTAAGCAAGAAGGAAGAAAGGGCAAGAAAAATATGAGAGTGCAGTGAAAGAGAGAGGCGCCGCTGGCTGTGTAGAGAAGAGATCAGAGAGTTCACTTTTTAGGGTTTAGTGGGAGGAATATAAAAGGGAAGATGGATGGCTAAGATTAGATCCTTAAATCGAAGGGACCAAAAAAAACCTGAGGATCTGCGGGCCAAATAAATCTGAGTTTAAGTGACCCGCACCAAACAACCGGGCTATTTAAATGGGCGGGCATCAATTGGGCCTTTTCAAGTAATTAGTTTTGGGCCACCAAAAATACCACAAAGGCATTTGGGCCACCAAAAACTAACATTCTCTATAAGTCTACACAATTTAGCAAACTCATTAGTGGCATCACTTTTATTTATAAGAACCAAGTGTATCTAGAGAAGTCATCGACTATAACATAGGTGTAATGTTTTCCACTTAGACTCTCGGTATCAATATCCCCATACAAATCAAGATGAATTAGTTGTAGAGGCTTGGTTGTGGAAATTTCATTTTTGGGCTTAAAACTACTTTTAGCTATTTTGTTCTTTTGACAAGTTTCACATAAGCCAATATTTTCAAAATTTAATTTGGGTAGTCCTTTGACATGTTGGTTTTGTTATATCTTTTGTAATTTTTTTGTATCCAACATGTCCTAGTCGTCTATGTCATGGACTAGTTAAATCATTATTGACGAAAAGACAAGAAACATTTTGACTAACCAAATCACTTGTACAAATTTTATAATGATTTCCTTTTCTACTAGCTTCACAAATAATTTTACCATTTTTAAGAATAAGACATTTTTCTTTGATAAAAACAACATTATAATTTGAATCACTAAGTTGGCTTACACTTATCAAATTGAACTTAAACCCTTTTACTTATAAAACATCACGAAGAGAGAAAGAAGAATTACCAATGTCTTCATTGCCAAGAATTTTGCCTTTGTCATTCCCGAACATGACCATCCTTTCTTCTTGGAGCTTGATGTTGGTAAATATTTCTTGTTTTCCGGTCATGTGCTGCGAACATTCGCTGTCCACGAGCCATTTGAAATATCCCATGATTGTTATTGCCCCTAGTACCTACAAATAAATTATTTTTAGGTATCCTAGATGTAGGTCCCAAGGGGTGTAAGTGTAAGGTTTAGAAGGGGGTTGAATAAACCTTACCAAATTTTCGATTTAGTCCTTTTAAATATTCGAGTTAATACTACACAAATTGTGTCCTTGATGGACAGCCAATTTAGTTAATCAGAGAGTTAGTCTCTCAATGGACTCAATCGAGTAGAACATTGTTGATGGAATAACTCTTTTGTTGGGTCTAAATTAACTCAACTCGTAGTTTTGTTTTGTGGAAGACTTAACACCCTTAAGTTTGATTAAGCAAGGATTTAGTGCTAGGTTTAGTACTTATAAATTATCAAGTGGATAGCAAATTTATCAACAGATTTAAACGGTTAAGACGCAGAATTAAAGTCTTTGAAATGTAAATGACACAATGAAATTTTTATAGAGGTTCAAGATGGGGTAATTCTTCTACTCTCTCTCTTCTCCAACTCCTGGAGGAATCCACTAGGTATTGATTAGTATACAAATCGGCAGAATGATCCGGATACAAGTCTTGATCACACGGTGACTTGATCCTTTGGGACTCACCGAGACGCCTTGATCACTCGGTGGCTCTCACGATGCGACTCTTCTTCATAGGGTACCGCTTTGCTACTACACTGACTCACTTGCTCAAGCTCTTTGGATTTGATCACGAAGCCCTCCAAAAGCTTAAGACTTGGTTCGACCTTGAACCTTCCTACAATCCTTCGTGGAATGTAGACCCCTTGATTTTTCAAAGATTTTCCTCTTCAACCGATTGAAGTTATCTTTCCTTCACGGGTGAGTGTTGGATTGATGTTCTTCGTAGTGTAGCTTGAGGATTGAGAATGTTTGATTTTCTAATAATTGCTTGAACGTTTTTGGTTGGTCAGAACTTGTGTCTCTTATTCTCAAATAAACTCCTCGGCCTTTTATAGTGATCTTTCAAAAATTTGCCCGTTGAAGAGATAGCTTATTTTTGAAAGTCACTTGCAGGACGTTGGCTTGTCTTGTTGCGATCCTTGGAATTGCCATTTCCTCGTATGAATTGTTCTTTCACCTTTTTCGTAGTTCGACACGGTGTAGTACTTCCCATTGGTTCATTCCTTTTGCATGCTTCGACCGAGCACTCCGAGAAAGGTGATATGGAGATATTACTTGTTTAAGTAATTCTCTTGATTTTGCAACGGATCTTTTACGATTATCTCGACTTGATCGCATTTCTTTGCTTTCCCCAGGTGACTTAGAGTCGCCTTCTAATCATGGATGACTCTTGTCACTTCAACTTGAGACTTGGCTTTTCTTGAGTTGACTTGATCGATACTTCACTCAAACCTGCATCTCATTTGCTTTTTCAAGAGAGTTCCGTCTACTCTTCTTTGCCATACTCGGTTGTTGTCTCAATGAGTCTTCCTTCTAGTCTCCGGTTGTCTTCTTGCATGTTAGGGCGTAGCCGACTTAACTCGGCTTGGCACCCTATTTATTACAATGCATTTTACAACAAAAAATGGGGTGCCAACTTCCTATTCTAAGTTTTACATGGCATTCATCAAAATCTAAACAATAAATTTCCTAACAATTTCCCCTTTTTGATGATGCCAAAACTTAAACCATTCAAAAATGCAAATAGCAAAGATACATACAGATAGTGTATTGACATAGAATGTATGCGCAGAATCAATCCTTTTATTGATCATAACATTCTTGTTCTTTTACACAATCAAGGTGTATCAAAGCAAACATTTGTCTACACAATAGATTAAAGAATTTATAGCTTTATTGCAAAAACTTACATAGTATGTATTTACATCATAAAATACATGAAGGGGTGGACAAAGAACATTTCATCTTCTTCATTTGTCTCCTTCTTTCATCTTGTTCAAGATCTTTCGCTCTTCTTCTCTTTTTCTCATCGTCCGCTTTGCTTCTTCTTCTTTTCAAATGCCTTCCCCGGCGCCTTCATCTCTTCTTAATCTTTCTGTCTTTCCTCCCATAGCCGCTGAGTTTGTCTCTTGTTTTCTTCTTCTATTCTTTTTGCATACTCGGCGTTACTTTTAGCCACTTGCAAATTTGCTATTTGGTCAAGTGAAGCCAGCCCAAGAGATCCCTCCTTTCTTTCCCGGATCTACGTATTCAATGTTTTTGGGCGGAGGCCACAGGTCCAAACCTCTTCCTCCACCACGCTTCTTCCTCTACCTGGGCGTGTATTGTGATCGGGGTCTTTCTTTCTTCCACCTGAGTGACCAGCAGAGTGACGAGGTAAGAGTGATCCGGTAGTCTCTGCCGTCTGTCGCCTTCTTCACATAACGTGAGACCCTTTTCCCAAGACAAGTCCCAAGCTTGAGCCATAGACATATTTGCAAAGTATCCTTCGGATGCGAGCGTTTTAAATTCATCAATCGATCGTGGCTCTCTCCCGACATCCGAGATGGCATAAGTGTCTCTGCCAACCGGAATGCCTCCATGTTGTTTCAAGATGTTCATAACCGGGCATCCATTTTTCCTTCCACTTCCTCCATCCCCGCTTCAATTGTTTTCTTTCACCATAGATATAGCAGAGTGTTGGAGTGGCGAGTCACGGGGAGTTTCGATAATGTCACCGTGACGAGGACCTTGTTGGGGGTTTGTGCAATCATCAAGGTCACATGTTTCGATCCTTCCCCCTCAGATTTTCCTTTCTTTTGTTTCAGCCGCTTCCTCATTGTCTTTCCTTCACAAATGTGCATCCTCTTTTTCGCTTCGTGTCTTTTTTTACGTGTTTTTAAGGTATTCCTCTTCCCCTTTTTGGCATCATCAAAAGAGAGAGGGACACTGGAAACATAATGGCAAGCGTGAAGTCGAGCTGGCGATGGTAGAGTTCGTCTCGAGTCTGGCTGCAGAGTATGCAAGACGAAATTCGGATCGAGTAGCGTTGGACTCTTGAAATCGCTTCATCTCACCATGAGAAGGTGAATTTTGTATTCATGGTTTCTTCCAAATATTTGTAGATCACTCTTATTTTGCTCACGCAACAACTTTATCTCGGCAGTGTGAGCTTCATGCATGTGCTCAATATGTTCTCTCGGCTTCGTTTTTGCATCAAGCATTTTCGGCTCGCACGCACAGACTTGTTGAACAATGTCCTGAAGTATCTAACTTGTTCCACACGCATTGTTTCTTCTTTGTTGCCACCATTCCCCGATCCCCGATTGTTATGCCTCTTAAATCGCCAGTAAGATTGGCATCTCTGTTGTCGCCGCATGTCCATAGAGGCCTGATGCCTCTCCATCCGTTCAATCTCGCCGAATAATGCCTTGAACACTTCGCGAACTTCGTGATTCCTCCGTTGCGGTGATGGCCATGAAGCGTCAAAATCATAATCACCGAACAATGGTGCTTGATGGAAAAACGGAGTCGGGTCCAGTGGGAAGGCGTGCGAGCTCGTTCTCTCCGATTCTTGGGAGATCCTACCTCCGGAGAGAAAGGAAAAGATTCTATAAAGGAATTATCACGGCCAACCGGTATTTGTTCAATGATGAGAGGTGCGCGTGAAGTTCCTCTTGAGTCGAACTCTGCAGCTTGGGGAGCTCGCGTGATGGACTCTGTCTCGGTGGGGTCTTTTGTGAAGTGGACCCGACTTTGCCGAGCCTCGGTGTCTCAACAGCCTTCGTTGGTCTCGGTGATTTCTCCAATTGAGTAGATCGGTCCTCGGCCTTGTCGGAGCGTCATCGGACGATGATGAGATTTCCATTGGTGGCTCATCATCAAAATTAAAGGTTTGACGAGTAGTCTTGGGATCGACTTGCTCGTGCTTGGAACATCCGTGAAGTCTTTTGGATCTCACATCGGGATGACTCGCCTTCTTCTTCTTCCTTGATCGATCCCGAGAAAGGTTACATCAGGATTATCCTGGGAATCATGAAGCGCGCTTATCTCCTTTTCGGATGATTCCCCCTCACTCGTGTCGACTCTCTTAGCGTAGGCTCTCTTCTCGTGCACGAGAGAGGTTTGATCTCGAACATCCTCTTGTTAACATGGAACGCCTTTCCATGTCTAAGAGGGACTCCTTTCACCTCCATCATCCGTCCAATTACCAGGCCATATCCAGGGATCCTCCAAATGTGCCATCTTCCTCAAGGATTTGTTCCTACATTCTCGCATAGTCTGCTTTGAGACAAACTCAGCCCAGTTTATTTTCCTTTCTTCAATGATCGCCGCCATCACGATCGCTTTTTGGATTGGTTGGTCAAAGCCGCCAAATTTGATGTCAATACATTTGGCAACTATGTCCAACGACTTGTGATAATCCTCCTTCAAGGCCTCTTGTTTTTTGTGTAAACTATTTTATCAAGATAGTCCGGCTTGGCTATTTCCTTCCAAGCGAGCGAGCCCAGGTTTACATCGCCCGTTAATTTCGATGCTCCTTCCGTTGGTAGTGAGCGGTGTTCACCCAAGCCCTCGGCAGAGATGGTGAGCCGCTTTCCGGGTACAGATGACTTTATCCTTCATCGTGAATCTCAAAGCATTCACGTAGAATCGCGTGCGACCTCCTCCACATAGGTCATCGGATATTCCAAAGATCGTAAACGATTTCATTTCGTGACGTTTCCAATTTCTCGGTGATTTTCTTCACTAGGGTGTCATCGGACCCCTATTTCACCATGCCGAAATCCACAGTAGACCCGGTGTGGATTTGCTTTCCTAACTTGGTAAAATCATAGGTTGGTGCCATTTTTCAGGATTTTATCAAAGAAGATTTAGAGATTGATTTGAAGATAGATAGGGTTTTGAGAAGATTTTTGCCTTTGCTTCTGAGAGAGAGAAATGAACGGTTTTGATAGTGTGTGAGAGAAACGGACGAAAATGGTTTAAGTATGGTTTATGAAAGGACGTGCGAGTGGTTTTTGAAATGTGATCGAGATCACGGTTTAGATTTTGCACGCCTATTTAGCATTTAATGTCTCATATTTAATGCGGCAGCATTTATATCCAATCATAAGCTTGGTGTGCAGCTTTATGTCTCCGTACACATCATCATTATGTCGACGTCATTCTTAAAACATTCCCGCTTAGTAAAAACGTCGCATTTTTGTCACTTTGCTCATAAGTGACTCAAACTTATCCTTTAGCCGATTTAACTCTTCTTCTCACATGAGTTCTCTTAGTGACTCATTAACAAATGGTGACTTGGTATAGTTGTCTTTCCGACTGGTGATTTACTTAATTGATTTGTGAGTTTAGCTCTTTTTCCCTTTTTGTGTTCCATTTCTTTTCTTTGATTCTTCTCGAGTGTCACTCACTCAATTAACCCTAACTCATGTTTGAGTTCTTCAAATCTTGACTCACATAATGGTTTTGTGAAGATGTCACCGCTTGTTTATCGCTTGAGATATATTCCAAGATGATGTCCTTCTTTTCAACATGATCTCTTATGAAGTGATATCGACATCAATGTGCTTTGTTCTGAGTGCAACACAGATTTTGAGTGATTGCAATTGCACTTGTGTTATCACACATGATTGAAATTTCTTTTTCCTCAACTTCATAGTCTCTCATTTCTTTGTCTCATCCATAGGACTTGGGCACAACAAATTTTGCCGCAGCCTATGTATTCTCGCTTCATTTGTAGAGAGGTAGCTATTGAATTTTGCTTCTTGCTAAACCAGAAATCACTTTTTCCTAGCATTTGACATGTGCCTGAAGTTTTTTTTTCACAACTCGCATCCAAAGATAGTCGAGTCCGAGTAGCCGATTAGCTTGAATCCACCTTCCTTTGGATACCATAAGCCAACTTCTTGGCTTCCGTTCAAGTATCTCAATATTCTCTTAGCATTTCTTTGTCATATGGCTCCCTTTTGGAGCAGATTGAAATCTTGCACATACACCTACAAAGCAAAGGTGATGTCGGCCCGCTTCTTTGTAAGATAGAGCAATGATCCAATAAGTGCTCAGATCTTGTTTGATCTACAGGCTTGCCATCCGCATCCATGTCCATTTTGATCGATGTATTCATTGGTATTTTCACGAAGACTTCTCCTTCATACCAAATTTCTTCATTAAGTCTCGGTGTATTTTGTTTGACTTATGAAGGTTCCATCCTTCAGTTGTTTCACTTGGAGTCCAAGGAAGAATGTTAGCTCTCCCATCATGCTCATTTCAAATTTACTCGCATGAGGTTTGAAAATTTTTCACAAATGACTCTTTGTTTGTGGATCCAAAAATGATGTCATCCATATATATTTGAACAAGCAAGATACTCTTTTTGTCTTGAATTCGAAAAGTGTTCTATCTACCTTTCCTTTTGTGAATCCATTTTCGATTTAGGAATTGTGACAAGGTATCATACCATGCTCTCGGGTGCCTGTTTCAATCCATACAAAGCTTTCTTGAGTTTGTATACCTTATCTCCAAGAGTCTTCTCGCTCAAATCCTCGGAGGTTGTTCAACATACACTTCTTCTTCCAATAAACCATTTAGGAATGCACTTTTACATCCATCCGATATACCGTGAAATTCTTGTGAGTCGCATAGGCAAGAAACATCCTTATAGCTTCCAATCTTGCTACAGAGCAAATGTTTCATCAAAATCTATTCCTTCTTCTTGGCAATATCCTTTGGCTACTAGTCTTGCCTTGTTTCTTACCACGTAACCTTCCTCGTTCATCTTGTTTTTAAACACCCATTTTGTACCAATAACATTTTGATGTGTGGGTCTTTGAACTAATTCCCATACTTTGTTTCTTTCAAACCGATTCAGACTCTTCTTGCATAGCTTGAATCCAATGTGTGTCGATCCAATGCTTGTAACACATCTTTGGGCTCTATTTGCGAGATAAAGCATGTGAACATGGCTTTGTTGAGTTCGGATCTTGTTTTGACACCTTCTCTTATATCTCCAATGACAATTTTCGGTGGATGGTCTCTCACCATCTTACATCGGTTGGAGTAAGTTAGCCGGATTCGCTTGTCTTGCTTGTGTGTTCTTTGTGTTCGGCTCTCTCGTAATCACTTAGCTGTAAATTTTCAAATTGTTTTTGAGATTAAGCTATCTCATCTTCTTTCGAGTTTATAATTCCGGCTTGGCCAAAGATAGGGACTCTTCTTCAGATGGTTGGATGATTCACTTATTTATCACCGACTCTTCAATGTCTTCTCTATTTACATTTGGCTCATCGAATACCACATGAATGGATTCTTGGCAACCATAGTCCTTTTGTTGAGTACTCAGAGGCTTTGCTTTCACCAGTATCCTAAGAAGATACCTTCATCAGCTTTAGCATCAAAAGCCTTTAGATTTTCTTTGCCATTGTTGTGGATGAAGCATTTACATCCAAATGTTACGAAATATGCAACATTTGGTTTTCTTCGATCCAAATCTCATAGGAGTCTTTGTCACCGTCTGTTTATCATACATCTGTTTTGAGTGTAGCAAGTGTGTTGATTGCTTTCACCAAAATCTTTTTGGTAACCCTTCTTGCCTAACATGGTCCTGGCGCTTCTTTGAGTGTTGTTCTTCTTTCGCAACTCCATTCTTTGTGGAGTCCTTGCGATAGTTCATGACCAATACCATTTTCAATACAATGCTAAGTTATTATTCCATTGACAAACTCGGTTCCTCTGTCCGATCTTATTTTTATAATGGTTTGGCTCTTCTCGTTTTGAATCCTCTTCATTTTGTGGTAGTTTTTGTAGAGTTTCTTTCTTCTTACACATGAATATTGTCCATGTATATCTTGAATAGTCATCTACTACCACCAAGGTGTATTTCTTTCCACTTATCTTTGGGTGGTTCCACTAAGCCAAATAGATCCATATGTAGCAGATGCAATATTCTTGTTGAAGATGAACATGTCTTTTCTTTGAATGAAGATTTGATTTGTTTTCCTTCGACATGCATCACATATACTCTCCTTCTTGTATACTGATTCTCGAAGTCCTTCCACAAGATTACTTCTTGCAAGCTTGTTAATCGTTTTGAAATTTAGGTGACTCACTTTTTGTGTGCCACCAACTTGATTCATTTTGTGCTCTTTGCTAATAGACAGTCTTTGTGTGTAGTGATTGACCAATCTACTACATACATGTTCTTTTGTCCGCATCCTTGCAACACAACTTCAAGTATCCTTGATTTGGCATACACCCATGTTGAATCCAACATTGTATCCCTTGTCACGCAGTTGGTGATGCTCGATAAGTTGAAGTTGAGTCCTTCAACATATGCAACATCCGTGATTTCTAATCCATTCCTCTTGATGGATCCAATGCCTCTTATTTCACCAGAGCTTCATTTCCTCCAAATATGACTTTTGCTCCTTTAACTTCCTTGAATTTTGATTTTTCTTATTTTCTGTCATATATGTCCGGAACAACCACTATCCATGTACCAGGTTCCTTGGCACTCATTTGTTCCTTGAACCCGCAATCAAGGAAATTAAGTTTTAGGTACCCATACTTGTCAGGTCTGAGGGGTTAGAATTGTAAGATGATCCAACCAACTTATAGCCAAATGATTTGACTCTAAGGGGTTGCCATCTATCGATGCCATAATCATAATTAATCCTGGAAAATTGCTTGGGAATTCTAGATTCATACAAATTGTCTCTTTTGTCGTATGTCTATATTTTAGCAATCGCCTTCTTTGGGTAATTGTGGTGTCTCTCGAGTGTAGTGCCTAGGTGCATATGTGTGTGATGAAAGCTCTTATACTTTTGGAATGGCCTTTCTTGAGTTCTAGGCCTTTGCCATTTGGGCTTATATTCCATAAGTCTATCTTTGATAGTTTACATTATTCCAATCACTTGGCTTGGATATTTTCTACCATTCCCATCATATGTATTTCTTTTATAGATTTTCTAGGGTTTTTGGTAGCTCGCTTCTTTCTTTACAGTATTTTTCGTTTGGAGTTTTTGAGCAACTCATTTGAATCTCTTCTCATTTGTCCTTTCAGCGCACTCAACTGGTTGTTTTCCTTTTCCTTTATAACCAAGGCCAGTTTGCTTGTAATTGTGCTTTGGAGTGAATGTGTGTGCAACATTTAGAGTTTTGGATTTTTTAGACTCTTCATGGCTTGAAGATCATTTTTTCCAAAATTACTTTTGAGGTTTGACATAGCGCAGAGGAATTAAATCCTAAGCATATCTTGTCTCCACATTCTCTTTGACTCAAAATAAGATCATCCAATGATTTAGATGCCTTAGTGAATGAGGCAATAACATTTTTGAGGTCATTCTCCCTCTTCTCTATGGCAGCAATTTCTGCGATTAATTTAGCATTTTCAGCCTTTAAACTTTCATTCTCATCAGCTATTTGACTTAGAGTACTCGGCTCCTTAGTCAGCTTTGAGTTTTGGCTCTTGAGTAGGTTGTTTTCCTCATTTAATAGTGTGTGTGAGGATTTAATGTGTTCGAAATCTTTCATCATTTTGCCTAATGAATCATAAAGATCAGTGGGTGATGAAGTGTGTGTGTGTCATCACTATCACTAGAGTCCGAGTTTGATGAGTTAGAGTGTACCTCATCTTCTTGGTCAGGTTGATCTTGTTCCTTGGCCATCAAGCGATCGGGGCTTATTCTTCGAGTCACTTGAGTAGTCGGCTTCACTTTGCTCTCGAATCATTTGTCTCTCTTGACTTGGTCAAGTTTCAAAGATCTCTGTACCATCATTGCTTTTTCTTTTCTTGTCTTCTTTCTCTAAAGACCTTTCTTTCTTCTTCATTCATGTATTTGTTGACTACGAGGATATGGACAAATAATGGCATAGTGACTGTTTCTCTGATTCCACCATAGATATTCAACCTTTTGATCAGCTCTTTCCATTCTTGGATTGTCGGCCCTTTGATATTGACTTTTTGATGATCTGTTCTCTTGGTTGGCCTATCTTCCCTTGATTTGGAGGGAGCCGAGTGTCTTCGGAAGATTCACCCTTTCCTCTCTTGTAGTTCTTATTGAAGAACTTGTTGAATCTTTTAACCATCGGGCTATTTCTTCCGGATCAATGACTTCTTTGACCTCGGCTCTCTTCCCATCTTTAACAATTAGAGCATTTGTTTTGGGTACATTTGTCTCTTCCTGGTCTTTTCTTCTCGGCTCAAACTCGTAGGCTTTGAGGTCCGAGAATAATTCATGGTTGGAAGTCTTTGATAGGTCCATGGAATGTCTCGGTGCCATGACCTTCATTTCCCATTCAGTGGAAGACTTTTTAGGATCTTCATAGACATTTCTTTCGTGTATATTCCTTTCCAAGTGCGAGATAGCTCATTGGTGATTTCGTGAACCGAGCATCCGGTTGATCCAGGTTTTCTCTCGAGATCATTTTGAAGTTCTCAAATTTTCTGATACCACCGATAATTTGTTTTCTTTGATTTGCTCACGAGCCTTCACAAATCAATGTTAGCTTGTCCTAGATTTCTTTAGCCGTTTTGCATGATTTGACTTTATTGAACATGGCTTTGTCAAGGTTTTGTAAAGGATGTCCTTGGCTACATTGTCCAGGTTGTATCTTTTTCGTCATCATTTGTCCACTCAGTTCTTGGTTTTTCGACCATGGTGTGGGAGCAACATCCTCTTCTCCTTGTGCAGACTCTTCTTTAATTTGTGTTCACCTTTAAGATTTGCGGTGGCCCATCTTCTATCACTATCCACATCTCATCATGTAATCTTTGATAGATGAGCTCGCATACGAATTTTCCAATCATCAAATTCTTCAATTGTAAACATTGGGATGCGTGTCAAATTTGCTTCCATGATAATAACTTTTAATGATAGAAAGAGTTTTGAGAGTTTAAGTACTAAAGCAGACTTTGAAAAGTTTGGAGATCTAGTTCAAGAACGGTGCGGAGGGTTCAATGAACCAACCGCTCTGATACCACTTGTAGGTCCCAAGGGGTGTAAGTGTAAGGTTTAGAAGGGGGGGTAGAATAAACCTTACCAAATTTTCGATTTAGTCCTTTTAAATATTCGAGTTAATACTACAGATGTGTCCTTGATGGACATGACCAATTTAGTTAATCGGTAGAGTTAGTCTCTCAATGACTCAATCGATTTGTTGATGGAATAACTCAGGTTGTTGGGTCTAAATTAACTCAATCGTGGTTTTGTTTTCAGCGGAAGACTTAACACCCTTAAGTTTGATTAAGCAAGGATTTAGTGCTAGGTTTAGTACTTATAAATTATCAAGTGGATAGCAAATTTATCAGATTTAAACAGTTAAGATGCAGGAATTAAAGTCTTTGAAATGTAAATGACACAATGAAATTTTTATAGAGGTTCGAAGATGGGGTAATTCTTCTACTCCTCTCTTCTCCAACTCCTGGAGGAATCCACTAGGTATTGATCGATATACAAAGTGGTAACAGTCCGGATACAAGTCTTGATCACACACGGTGACTTGATCCTTTGGGACTCGGTCACGAGACGCCTTGATCACTCGGTGGCTTCTCAAACGACTTAGCTTCTTCACAGGCAATTTTTGCTTGCTACTACAACTCACTTGCTCAAGCTCTTTGGATTTGATCACGAAGCCCTCCAAAAGCTTAAGACTTGGTTCGACCTTGAACCTTCCTACAATCCTTCGTGGAATGTAGACCCCTTGATTTTTCAAGATTTTCCTCTTCAACCGATTGAAGTTATCTTTCCTTCACGGTGAGTGTTGGATTGATGTTCTTCGTAGTGTAGGCTTGAGGATTGAGAATGTTTGATTTTCTAATAATTGCTTGAACGTTTTTGGTTGGTCTGTAACTTGTGTCTCTTATTCTCAAATAAACTCCTCAGCCTTTTATAGTGATCTTTCAAAAATTTGCCCGTTGAAAAGATAGGCTTATTTTTGAAAGTCACTTGCAGACGCTTGTCTTGTCTTGATCCTTGGAATTGCCATTTCCTCGTATGAATTGTTCTTTCACCTTTTCAGAGTTCGACACGGTGTAGTGCTTCCCATTGGTTCATTCCTTTTGCATGCTTCTGGGACTGAGCACTCGAGAAAGGTGATATGGAGATATTACTTGTTTAAGTAATTCTCTTGATTTACGGCAACGGATCTTTTCGATTATCTCGACTTGATTTTGCATTTCTTTTGCTTTCCCCAGGTGACTTAGAGTCACTTCTAATCATTAGATGACTCTTCCGTCACTTCAACTTGAGACTTGTCTTTTCTTGAGTTGACTTGATCGATACTTCACTCACCGCATCTCATCTGTTTGCCGATAGAGTTCCGTCTACTCTTCTTTGCCATACTCATTTGTCTCAAGCGGAGTCTTCCTTCTAGTTTCCAGTTGTCTTCTTGGCATGTTAGGGCGTAGCTGACTTAACTCAGCTTGGCCAGCCGTATTTATTACAATGCATTTTACAACAAAAAATGGGGTGCCAACTTCCTATTCTAAGTTTTACATGGCATTCATCAAAATCTAAACAATAAATTTCCTAACACTAGAGTTTTAGGGTCCATGGGGTTAGCATTGAGACCTTTGTTCTCCAAAAATGATCATTACTATTTCTAAGTTGACATGTTCTAGCATAATGTACATTTTTATCATAATAATAACAAATAATAATATTAGGACTACTAGCACGAATAAAAATTGGAGCTTGGTTCTTTTTCTTAAAATTCGTTTGAAAAAGGTTTATAACCAAGTCCTAGTTTAGATTGCTCACTTCTTTGTGCACCAAGAATTTTTGTGACCTTGTGGGTACTCAAGTTGAAATGTTGCACATTCTTTTTCAAATTTTCAATCTTTTTAGTGAGTAAATGTTTTTCGGAATCAATACTTTGAACTTTAGCAAGAGTAATAGAGTGTGCATGATCAAGAGATTCATAAGAAATAAATAACTTGTCTTTTTCTAGTTCTAACTCTTTAAACTCCTTTTTCAAGTTCTTGTACTTGCAAATAATATCTTTAAACTCATTTTGCAATTCATCATAATCACATTGAAGTTCATCAACTAAAGAAGAAGAGTTAGAGCTTACCTCGTTATTATCATTGTATATGGAAATAAGACAATGTTCGGTTTCCTCTTCATCGTCGCATGTTGCAAGAAGTTCATTTTTACCCGTATTTTGGCATCCGCATTGGGAGCCTTCTTTTTTGGAAAAAAGGCTTTTTCTTCTTTTTCTCTTCCTCTGCCAAATTTGGGAAATCGGCTATAAAGTGCCCGGGTTTTCCGCATTTAAAGCAAGAGTTTCCTTTAGCTTTTCTTGCCTCTAGCTTTTCTTGCCTTGTTTTTGTTGACAAATTTAGCAAATTTTCGAACAAGGGCGGCGGTTTCCTCATCATCCTCATCACTAGCATAATAGGAATTATCTGAAGCAAGACCCTAGGAGTATATTGCATACCCAATTGTGAGGTTGATGGTTTGGAATTCTTTCTTTCCTTGAGATAGACTTCATAGATAAGAAAATTTCCAATAAGCTCATCAAACTTGAGCGTCTCAATGCTTTGACTTCCGTTATAGCCGTTACCTTTTCGGGCCATGAGCCGGGAAGAGCATTCAATGCTTTAGTTACCTTATCTTTCTCCGAGATGACCTTTCCGAGCGCCAATAGGGAATTGACGATGTTGTCGAGCCTTTCCACCATTTTCAATATTCCTTCACCCTCGAGCATTATGAAGTGTAGGTCCCAAGGGGTGATGTGTAAGGTTTAGAAGGGGGTTGAATAAACCTTACCAACTTTTCGACTTTAGTCCTTTTAAATAATTTTAGAGTTAACTCAAATCGCCTAAGTCCTTGAGGACAACTAGGTTGGCTTAGCAAAGTTACCCACTCATTTCGGACTGATTGAGTTGTTGATAGTATAACTTAGTTGTTTTCAGCTAATACTTAGAAATATAGTTGATTTGGTTTTACCAGCAGAAGACTTTTCACCCTTATAGTTTTATGTTCGTTTTTTAACACTTGTTTTAGTAATAGTTATTATCAGCAGACTTAAGCAAGTTTTTATTGTGGTTCGAGGATGGGGTAATACCTCTAGTCCACTCTTCTCCAACTCCTGGAGGAATCCACTAAGTAACTTGACTTGGATACAAGCGATTATACGATCGAGTCACTTTGATCACACAAAGCCGCCGCTCCTAGACGTTAGACTTCTTCTTCACAAGACAAATGTCTTGTTACTTTAGCCTCCTTCAAATCCTTGGACTTGATCATGTATCCCTCCAATAGGTTCAAAGCACCGGTTCAATCTGGAACCTCCTACTTCTCCTTCAACCTTGGTGAGTAGATCCCTTTGTTCTTCGGAAAAAAAAATTTCTTCAACTGATGAAGTAGTCTTTCCTTCACTTAGTGTGTTGGATTAATTTCCTTCGAAGTTAGGCTTGAGGATTTCTTTGAAAAGTTTGAGAGTAGTTTGTAGGTTATTGCTTGATTGCTTGTATGCTTGTCTTAAACTCAGTAACCTTCTCTCACTTGCTTCCTCAATCTTTTATAGTGCACATTTGAAAAAATATCCGTTGAAGAGATAGACATAATTTTCAAATCACACTTTGTAGGTTATTGCTTGATTGCTTGTATGCTTGTATGCAACCTTTCCTTAATCTCTGCAGGTTTTAAGGTACATCTCATTGGTTTCTTGATTTTTGCACTCTTTCAGCAAAATAACTTTATTGCTGGCAGCCTGACACATGCCTATTTCCAACAAAACCTTGACATGTCTTGACAACAGATCTCTTTCAGCTTCCTTCAAGTCTTGTCTGTTGCATACACCTTTAACATTCGATTCCAATCATATTGGAATGACTTAGCTGTCAGTCAACTGACTGAGATAACTTTTCTTTCACTTGACGGAGTCTTCACTTCACTTCACTCAGCTTCCATACAGCTGGGTCTTCACTTCAATATTCAGTCGAGCCTTGTAATCTTCAACTTGGCTGACTTTCAACTCAGCTCATACAACCCCATCTATTACAAGTTCGATTACATAGAAAATGGGGTGCCAACTTCCTAATCTAAGTCTTACATGGTATCATCAAAATCTATACATAAATTTTCCCAACATATAGTTTTCGAAATCTTTAACAAGCATTGTTTTTCTAACTTGTTTAACTTTCTTAGTACTTTCTTAAATGGTTTCTAATTTTTCCTACACTTCATGTGCTGATCTTATCCCTCTAATCCGGTTGTACTCAGTGGCGGTGATTGACAATGTAAAATATTCAAAGCCTTACCATTTATAGAGAAAGCTTTATTGTCATTTTCATCGAATTCTTGAAACTCTTGAGGGTCGTTGTTCCATCGTCTAACTTTTTTGTTGGTTGAGCTATTCCTTCAATAACCGCGTACCAAATATCAAAACCACAACTTTGAAGAAAGTATTCCATTCACTTTTTCCAAAAAGCGTAGTTGTTGGTGTCAAATAGTGGTGACTTGTTAGTGAAGGCGCTGGTTGTGGGGTAGCTTTCATTCGTAGACATGGATCTCCTCTTTACTCGCAAAGATTAAATGAGCTTGCCAAAGAGTTTGGCTTTGATACCACTTGTTAGTCCAAGTGGCTACGAAAATCTTGAGGGGGTGAATAGATTTTCCCAATTTTCCGATTTGTGCACTCTTGTTCGAATATGAAGATGGTGAAAAAATAGAAGTGCAGAAAATAAATTAACATACAATGATTTATAGTGGTTCAACCCACTTAGGGCCTAATCCACTACCACCTGGTATGTCCGAATGGATTTCGAAAAGAAAAAAGTTTATTGATACCAAACAAATACAATCTTTACCTTGAAGAGTACCACACTCTTCTTACAATACCACCTATGAAGATTACCACAATCTTCTTCAACAATGAAGAGCACAAAACTCTTCAATACTTAGAATCAACCAAGCGTGTTCTTACCACAAGAACACTAACAAGAATTTCTTATTTTGGATGATTTGAGAATTACAATCAAGATTACACTTTGTTTGAATATATTACAACTCAAAAGTACAAATGTAATCAAGAATGAAGCCTAATACTAAAGATGTGCAAGTGTTAAAGCTCAGGCTAAATACAACAAGAATATTGACAAGGAAAAATAAGAATTTTGCTGATTTTTCTTGTTGATTTATATGCTTGTGGTGTATATGATCCTTCAAATTCTTCATCTATTTATAAGAGAGCTTCAAGATTGGATCTCCACCATAGGCTCATCCATCTTCACTTTTGTCTACAAAAGAAGGATCAAAAGATCAACAAAAATGGTTAATAAAGATAAAGTAGATCTATTAGATAATGGCTTAACAACGTTAATATGAGATTAGACACGGGTTGCCCTGGGGGTTGGACCGGTCGACTAGGGAGGGTGATCGGTCGACTAGGGGGTTCGACCGTTCCCCCTCATATTCGACCAGTCCCCCTTGAGTCAGAGAGAGACAAATGAAAATAGACCTTCTCAGGCACCAGTCGACCCCACCGTTCGCCCCCTAGGTGATCGGTCGCCCTCACCCATTTTCTTTTTTATTTCAGTTCTATTTTAAAATACAACTTTCAAATACGGGTTGCTCTATAAGGTGACCGATCAACCTCGATACAGAGAAGTTGTCCAATTTTTGTCAAATATAAAATTCAAGAAGTGCTTCAAAAACTTAGTAAAAATCACTTAAAATGTTTTGAGGCTTTTGGACAATATTTTGGGACATTGTTTTGGTATAAAAACTCATTTAAATAAAATCATCAAAATCATTATAAAAACATTTTTCTAACACCAACTATGTCTCAATTAATCTAATTTAATTTCGTTGTCAAAAATTATTATGTGAACATATAATTATTAAAGTTTTAGACAACTTAACAAGTGTTGTTAATAGTTGTATTAACTTGTGTTAAATATATAATCAATTCTTTTCTTCTTCTCATGTTACTAAAATTTTAATTTGGTATCAGATTTTTATATAATATTTTGTAAAAAATGTATTAAATAATTATAATAAGTATTATTTAATAAATCGTACAATATTTTGACCGGTTTAAGATATGTGAACATGCACATCTTCGCCCATTCAACTGACAGGGCGGGTCTGGATCTTGTGATACCCACCCACCACGTTTCATTAGCATTGTTTCAATATATTATTTTCTTAATATCATAATTATATAATATTTTATTATATTACACTTCGTGCATCGCACTGACATTATACTGGTATAGTTAAATAACGAATATCAAGATAATTATCAAATTAAATTAAATACATTAGCTACGTTCAATTTGTTTGTAAACATATAGTTCTTTAAAGAAATTATATAAAATTATAAATGAATTTATTTAAATTAAAATATAAATAAAGATGAGTGAATTGATAGTGAGACACATTGTTACCGTGTTAAAAGACATGTATTGTTGTGGAATTGTGTTTATAAATTTTAGGATAAATATCACTTTACTCCCTTGTACTCTCTTTGAGATTACTTTACCTTCTTGTACTCTCAATTGTATCACTTTACCCCCTTATACTCTCAATTAGTATCACTTTATGCTTTTATAATATTATTTTATACTCATATACTCAAAATAATGTTTGTACTTAGTTTCTAAATTAACTTTAACAACTTGATTAATTAACTCTGAATATTAAATTTATTATATTATACATTTAGTTGCTAATTACTTAAATTTAATATAGTCCCTATATTAAATTAATATATAAAATGATAATATAAGCTAATACATTTATACTTTATTTTCTTAACCATCACAGACTTAAAATTAAATAATATATATCAAATATATTTTTATTAAAAATGTGAAATATTATTAGTAATTTTTAATTATTGACTGAATAATTATAATTTAATAAAAACCATATTAAATATAATAAATAGTCATTTTAGTGGTTTTTTAGTACAAAATATTATTTACAATATAAAAATAAATTTAGATTTATTATTGAAAAAATTGTATTAATATATTAGTTATAGAAAATAACCTATAATATAGTTATTTAATAAAAACTATTTGAAATTTAGTAAATAAAAAATAAATTTTCAAAAGCAATTATATGTATTTAATACCTTTAAGTTAAATTAAAAATAATAGTAGAAGTAATTAGGTCATTTAATAAAGGAATAGGAAGATAAAATGATATTTAATTGTATAGGGGGTAAAGTACAAATTGATAGTCAAAGGGGTATTGATAGTAATAAGAGGTAAAGTTATATAATTAAAAGTACAGGGGAGTAAAATAATATTCAATGAGAGTATATTGGGTAAAATGAGATTTACCATAAATTTTAATAGATGTGTGTTTTGAAAATTGGCGATGTGAGAGTTGTATCCTGGATAAAAAAAAAAAATGTGCTAAAAACACAAAGCACCAGGGAATAAGGATGCGGGTTTTTTTACTGTCTATGGAAAATGCCACAGACATTTTTGTTTTTGGGGTGACAATGGGGGGCATTGAAAAATAAGTGTAGGCGCCCTTGGAGTTGGCGCCTGCCAGGGGGGGCGCCACTACCAAGGGGCCCTACTGCACCCTTTTATTTATTTTTTTAAAAAGTTGTTGCAGGCGTCGGTCAAAGGGGCGCCTGCTCTGAAATTTGGCCATTCTGGAGACCAGAGCAGTTCTAAATTTTGCATTACAATGCAATTTTAAGTTCGACGAGGTAAATCAATAAGTCAAACATCTTCAAGCTCGCTATACTTTGTTCGCCAAAATACTAAGTACGCCGGGTGTATATTGGAATCGTAAACTCAATTTTGTGCATGCAGCGGCAAGTGACTGGGTCACTTAGCATTCGGTAAGTTAAATATTCTTATTTTCATCATGCGAGTTGTATTATATACCATTATGTATTGTAAGTATATTAATCATTCATTTTCTTTAATTTTTAGGATGATGTCTCCATTACTCCGGATGCTTATATGATGGAGGGAGAACCTTTATTTAATAAGCTCGAAATATTGTTTAAGATACCGGAGCTGGAAACACAAGGCCCAAGTAACTTATCGACTCACCCTAAACGCTACTTGCCATCACGGTCTAATGTTGAGCAAGGAAGTTCTTCTTCATGCCAAGATTGATCGTGCAGTGTTCCAGTTGTTTGCGTATCTTTATTCGCGTATTTATGTTGTAATGGCATGTTATATCTTATTTCAATATTTGAATATGTAATTTCTCTGGTGTTTTTTAATTATGTGTTGTAGACATTATTATATACTCGTGTTTTGATTCAGTAATATTTTAATTCAGTAATATCCAAAAATTATGTTTTTATGTTTAAAATTAAATTTCAAAAATTTAAAAAAAAAAGCAGAAAGAAGAAAAATTGTGCAAGTCAGCAGACGCCTCCCATAAAGGCGCCTATACTTAAAATATTAAAACCCCTCCAAACCCTCCCCAAAAACGCAAAAGTCTGTGGCATTAATAACCCTAGGGATGCCTTAGGCTTTCTTAACCACATAAATTAAATAGAGTTAATCCCTTTAGACCCTTTTATTGATTCAAGAAAAACCAGATCCATACAGCTTTCAGTAAAAGATGTTTTACTAAACAAACCATATGATACATCACGTTATTTCAACCAAGGTTAATTTTAATTTGCCCCAAACTATACTAGATTTTCTACTTTGTCTATTTAATTTTAAATTGTTCTATTTTACCCCCTAAATTTTGTAAATTATTGCACTTAGCTTATAATTTCAAAATTTATCACTTAATCCTTATGGTTATTTTATTTTGCAATATCTGAAAATGATATCATAGCCTAGATTTATTGATGAAATTTACTATTATTTAATATTATTTATAAATTGGCTAAAGATGAGAAGATTTTGAGAGAAAATTGATCCAAAGAATTGTTCGAGGTGTAAAAACTACAGATAATCCACTAACAATAAAGGATTAAATTTGAAAAAATAGGCTAAATGAAACAATTTGCAAAGTTTAGAGAGTAAAAAAGAAGAACAATTCAAAGTTAAGTGGGCATTGTAGAAAAACACGCATATTTTGGGACAAATTAAAATTATCACTTTCAATAATTTCATTAAGATGTTTTGTGGTTTCCTTGTTTTTCTTTTTCTTTTTTTTTTTTTTTTTTTTTGGGTGCGTGGGTGGGATGGGGTGGGGTCTGGGATGCATAAGGGGGGTGTACCTTTACATTTTGAACCAGGTTAAATATTATGTTTTTGCCTCGCAATTTATAAAACTCAATCATTTTTAAAATGACCACAAAAAGTTTACAGTGTAGGGTGTCACTAAGGTTAAATGGCAATCTTGAACTTACTTGGATGATGGAGAATTGAGTTTTTGGAACTTATCTTTATTAAGAAATTCCAAAATTGGTAGACAATTAATGCTTCATGTTAAGGGCTGTTTTTGTGTTATTTTACAGTTGGATATAAAAATTGATATTTTTATTAATCAAATTTAATAAAATCTATATTATGTTTTTGGCAAGACCTTTTAGACGGAAAAATATTTTTAGTAAAAGGTTGCCTTATATATATATTACAAAGACTCTACCTGCAATACGAACTAAGATTTAGGAATTTCCGGATACCCCATTTTTAATGTAAATATTAAATTTGAGAGAAAATGAATATTTTTTATTAAACTTTATCTTGATTGGTGGAAGCTAGAAGTACTTATGCCCAAAGGTGCAATGGCGGACAAGGGGAGGCTAGTGCCCCCAAAAGTTTCCACAAAAAAAAAAAAAGAATTTCCCCCAAAAAACATTCCAATTTTTTTTATAGTTAAGATAAAAGAATTAATTTACAATTGTCATCCTAAAACTTTGATAAAAACTTCAAGTAGTTGTGTTTTACAATATAAAAAACTATTAATTATGGTTAGTATATGAATATTTTTCTCATAGTTCAGCTCAAATTCAGATGTAAATCCATCCAATATAGATTAAAGATTCGGTTGAAATTTTATTTCATACGGTTAAGTTAATTAGTTAGATAGTTTCTCCCTCTCTAGTCTATATAAACTGCTCTTGTGTATCACTTTAACTCAATTAATTAATTCTATTTCCTCAAAAAAAAAAAAATTAATTAATTCTAAAGGTTCATGTTCATATTAGAAGAATTCTCATATAATTCACATGTATAAGTTGACTTTTTCATCAATCTTTGATAGTTTTTTCAAATTCTGCAGAAACTAGTATAGTTGTTTCTGATTCTTCGTTGATTGTTGAATCAATCTCCTACTTTCTTCTTATGTTCTTATTCAATAAAGAAACTTTCATACTATGGCTGAAGATCTTGATCATGACACTACTCATTCGTCTGCTACGAAAACTTCTCATCTTCTTGATGATGTTTCTTCTCCTTTCTTTCTCCATCCCAATGACAATCCTGGAGCAGTCATTGTTTATAAAGCCTTCAACGTGGACAACTATGTGTCTTGGAGCATGGTTGTGGCTATGGCGTTGAGTGTGAAACACAAAACTGCTTTTATTGATTGTTCACTACCGATGCCACCTCCCTCATCACGGTCACTGCATTCATGGCAAAGGGCAAATAATTTAGTCCGATCTTGGAACCTCAATTCTGTTTCAAAGAAAATAAGGAAAAGTATTCTCTTATTTCACAGTTGCTCAAGATGTTTGGGATGATCTTAAGATACAGTATGCTAGAAGTGATGGTCCTCGAGTCTTCCAACTTGACAAATATTTGAGTTCTATCACTCAATGTTCTCTTTCTATCACTGCGTATTATAATCTCTTCAAAGGTTTGTGGGATGAGTGTATAAGTCACAGGCCTATCATCAAATATTCTTGTGGTCTATGTTCATGTAATATACCTTGTAGGTCCCAAGGGGTGTGGTGTAAGGTTAGAAGGGATGGTTGAATAAACCTTACCAAATTTTCACTTTTTAGTCCTTATAAAAATTTCAACAGAGTTGACTCAAATCAGCTAAGTCCTTGGGAGGCAGCTAGGTTGGCTTTCTTCAGCAAAGTTACCCACTCAATAGACTCGACTGAGTTGTTGATAGTATAACTTAGCTGCGTCAGCTAACACTTAACTTTTCAGTTGATTTGGTTTTATACAGCGGAAGACTTAACACCCTTGTTAATTTTAAGCATGTTTTTAACACTTGTTTTAGCAATGTTATTATCAGCTGGGTTGGCAATTTAACTTATCAGCAATTATAAAAGTATGCAAGAAAGTAAAGTGCTAAAAGTAAATTACACAAGCAAATTTTATAGTGGTTCGAGGATGGGGTAATTCCTCTAATCCACTCTTCTCCAACTCTTGGAGGAATCCACTAAGTAACAGATCAGGTTACAAAGTAGTTCTTCAGTCTAGAGACATCCTTGATCACACAGCTGGCTTCTCCTGCGACTCAGCTTCTTCACAAGATAGATGTCTTGCTACTTCGGCTCACCTCAAACCCTTGGAATTGATCACACAGTCTTCCAACGAGCTCAAAACTTTTGGCTAGACCTTGAACTTTACTACAACTCCCTCAAACTTGGAGAGTAGACCCCTTTTGTTCTTTAAATCTTTTCCTCTTCAACTGGTTGAAGTATTCTTTCCTTCACAACGTGTGTTGGATCGAGTTCTTTCGAGTTTTAGGCTTGAGGAATTTCTTGATAAGCTTTGAGAATATTGCAGGTTTTGCTTTCTTGAATTTGCTTGTAAGATCGGTTCGTTCGTAACCTTTTCTCAAATGCTTCCTCAACGCCTTTTATAGTACTCATTCGAAAATTTGCCCGTTGAAGAGATAGGCTATTTTCAAATGACACATTCTTGTTCGTTGGCTTGTCTTTTCTTGACTTGCAGCATTGTAATGTTGACCCTTCCTCGTATTAAATGGCTCTGACTTTCGGGGCCTTACATAAGCAGTATTTCCCATTGGTTTATTCATTTTGCATATTTCTGGGCTAAACACTATAAGATAGGGCATCTTGGACTTATTACTATATCGAGTAATATTCTTGACTTCCTTCCAACTGATTAATGTCAGTCGAGTTGACTTGATCTTTGCGCTTTACTCATTTGACTTGAGTCTACTTCATCCTTTAAGGAAAGACTCAATTGTCAGATCAACTAGTAGACTTGGCTCTTTACTGACTTGACTGACACTTCTTCAACCTTTACATAGTTGTTCATCAGCTGGATCTCCTTTAGTCGAGTCTGTGCCTTCCATCTTGACCATGCTCAGCTGACACAGAACTAGGTCTTCAGTCTAGTCTTCAGTTGACTTCTTGTATTCTTAGACATAGTTGATTTCACTCAGCTCATGCAACCCTATCTACTACAAAATAGAAATACAAGGAAAATGGGGTGCCAACTTGCTATTCTAAGTTTTACATGTATCATCAAAATCTAATAATAAATTTCATAACAATTTCCCCCTTTTTGATGATGCCAAAACTTAAATAAAAATTACAGCAAACACAAGTAGTGCAGTAACAAAGAATGTATGCTTTGGATATGTCAATTTTATTGATCATAACATTCTTGTCCTTTACAAAGCTGTTTACAAAATGTATTCTATACACTGTATAAGAGTTTATACATACATTGAATTACAACATGTATCAGAGCAAAGTTACAAAATAGGTCTCAGAGCATTATGAGATTACAAAAAATACTTATAGTTGTGTATTTACAATAAAGTAAAATACATGAAGGGGTTACAACCAGCTTCAATGCCTTGGCTGCTTCCTTCTTCTCTCTTCATCTTCAGCTCTTCTCCTGTCTTCCTCTGCTTTTCTCTTTTTCCTCTCTTCTTCTTCTTTCTTCTTCTTCTCGTAAGCACGCTTAGCAGCAGGGTCATCCATACGCTGTCTTTCTTCCCATTCACGTGTTACCGTCTCATTCTCAGCTTCTTGCCTCCTCACAGCTTCGTCATTCTTGCGCATCAATTCTAAATTGGCACGATGATCGTACCCAGCCCAGTAAGTGATCCATTTCTTATGTGGATCAATATACTTTATGTCTTTTGGTCTTGGCTGTGGTTGAGTGCTTCTACCTCTTCCACTGCCTCCAGATCTTCCCCTTCCTCTTTCTGACACTTCTCCTCCTCTGGGAGTGTACTATACCGGTGCTTTTCCACCTAAGTGACTGATGGAATTCTACTTCTTATCAGCTGATTTACATAAATTAAGTCCCTTTTCCCAGTACAAGTCCCACGCCTGTGGTAGAGTCAAGTTCTTGAAATAGCCTTCTACCTCTAGAGTTTGAAATTCTTCTAGTGATCTGGGCTCAGATCCAGTACCGGGCATTGTGATTTCTTTTGGAGGTTTAATCACTGGGAAATCCATTAATACTCCTGTTGGGGGACCATCACACCTTGTCCTTATATCCTTGATACACTCAGAATGCTTCTCAATCACCTTCTCAAACTCAGCTTCGATGGCTCTTCTTGATTCTTTGAAGTCAACTCAGCTTTCTCTTCTAGAGTCAGCTCTTTCGGTAGTTTGCTGAGAAGTGAAGATGCGACTTCTCCTTGTTGAGGAGTTTTGGCAAACATAATTTTCAAAAGAGGGTGTTTTGCAGAACTTCCTTCCCCCTTAGCTGTTTCTCCCTTCTTTTCCTTCTTATAGCTCTCTTGCCCTTCTTTCAATTCCCTCATAGCTTTTCCTCTTCCCACTTTTTGGCATCATCACCAAAAGGTAGAGGTAGGCCAGGGAACATTACACTGAGGATGAAATCAAGTTGGTTGTTGGTTGAATCATGCTTATCATGAGTCTTGGAGTAAGCTATTCAGAATTTAGACTGCATAGCCTTCGACTCAGCTGCCATCAGCTTCATTTTTGTTTGGAGAACACTAATATGCTAACTCATGTTGGTCTCCAATCTAGCAATTTTGTTCTTGTGTTGCAGCTTGAGTAACTCCAGGTCCGACTTTTGAGATTCCTCCATCCTCACAATGCGGTACCTTTGCCTCTGCTGGAACTTGAGATTGTCAGAGCTCCAGACCACTAACTCTGCAAATAGAGACTTAAAGTAGCGAACTTGCTCTCTTTTCATAGCTAATGTTTATCCAACCCATTCTCAGATTCTCAATACAACTCCGCGAATATCTCCAGTGATGTTGGCATCACGATTATACAGCTTTTGGTCTAATAATGCAAAGCCATGCTCCATTTTCTCAATCTCAGCACTAATGGCTTTAAAAGCCTTCCGGAAGTCAGCTGTCGAAGCTAACTCATCCTCTGGGCAAACTGCATCAAAATCAAAACCTATAGGCACCATTGTTGTATCAGCTGGAGTTCCGCGTTCTTCTGGTGGGACGTGAACATTGTACTTGGCTTGTTCTTTAGTTGATTCGGCTTCTAGGGGAGGTAATTGGGCTTCAAAAGGAAAGATGTTTTCGAACAAATCATCTGGGTAAATAGACATTCCCGCAGCTCCAGCCTGTGGGGCCTTACCCTTTTATTTCCAAATTTCTTCAACTTGACTTTCCTCAGCTGAACCAGCTTCATCGGCATTAGGAGCAGTTGTTTAGCCTACGGAGCTAATTGAGTTTCAGCTTAAGCAGCTGTGTGAGCCTGCTCAGCTGACTGACCATCAGTTGTCTTAACAGCTTCTTGGTATCAGTAGGGGCTTCCTTATGAGTAGTTTGTTCCTCAGCTGACTTATCAGCCTCTTCGGACTGTGCCAACACGAATTTCATTGGAGTAGCTTTATCACTAGCTTCACTCCTAAGGGCTTGAGCATCCTCAGTTGTGTCCTTGTTGGATTCATCAATGGGGGTGGACTCAGATTCATTGTCGGATTCCAGGAATTCAATATCAACATGTTCCTGGGAATCACAAAGAACGTTGATTTCTTCTCCTTCATCAGATGCCTCCACTTGAGAGATTTGTTCATTTACAGCTTCTTTACCCAAGGAAGTCTCAACCTCCTTTGGGCCTTCTACACCCTCAGCAATCTCAACCACTGGAGGGCATTCTACATCCCTGGGTGCAGTCTCAACTGGAGCAAGGTCTTGGACAAATCTCCTTTCAGCAGACTCAGCTGTCTTAGGGTCTTCGGTGGAAACCTTCGGAGTCTCAACTCCTAGGATTGCACTTTAAGGGCCAAGAGTCTCAACTTCCATGGCCTCCATTCCATCATTTGCCTTAGCTGCATCAGCAGCGTCATCAACCTGCAGTGTAGATGAGGTTTCAGTAGAGACAGTCTTAACCGTGTGAGCTTTATCAACTTCACTCTGATGTTTCGTTTGTTTCTCACCTTCGCCTCTTAACTCCATTTGCTGGTCTCCCATAGCATCCTCCGACATGGCTGTTGTGGTGAGAGCTTCCCCCTTAGCTGGTTCACCAGCTAAGTTAAGAGAAGTGGGGTTGCTCTGCACCTGAGAATCGACTATAGTTCCCTCTGAGTGATCAGCCGTGGGAGTAGATGTCTCAACACCTTCTACAGGAGTTGGATTGAATAGGGTGCCCGCTTCGTCACCTTCCCTAGCTTCATCGCCAAACTTTTGAGTGCTATTTTCTGAGTGCACGGGGGATGTGGTGGAAGCAATATCGACAGCTATGTGCCACGCCACATCCATAGGGTTAGAGTTGGGAGAGAGTTGAGAAGACTCTCTCGGACCCTCTTGCATTTGTTGCTCGTGCATGGCTTTAGATTCTTTGATGGCCTTTTGAATTTATGCTTTCTCTGCTGCTACAGCAGGGTCGATCTCCTTGATATCGTTGCTTCCAGTCGATTCCATTTCATGCTCAGGACCACCAGTAAACATACACATCTTTGACTTTTCAATGGCCTTGGCCTTCTCCAAAGCCTTTTCTTTTTCGTCTTTCTTCATGTCATGAAGGACAGTCATACAAAAATCTAGATCAAGGGCGGAGCGAAGAGATATGTTCCCCATGAAGCTTAAGAGCTCCTCTTCTTCTTCTATGAACTCTGGGTGCTCGAATTGTTGTCTTGAGTAGCTTAGCCTCCAGCTCCTCCATTCCCTTAATCGCTCTTGAATATCAGGGTATACGGGAGATAGCATTATGACATCATCATCATTTCCTTCCTCCTGAATGGTGGAAAGTGGAGCATGCTCCTCCTCAAGTTCATTGGCATCGGTATGAGGGGAATGGACAACATTTTCCTCAGTAAACTCGGTTGTCTCAACTTCTTGCACTTCTATAGTTGTCTCTCGAGCAACTGGGTCTTCTACACTCTGTTGATCGACATCAGCAGTCTTCTCGGCGTCCATGGTGGCTGCATCTCCACCATCATTTTCTTTCGACGGCTTCTCTTGATTTTCAACAGTCTCTTTCTATGGCTTCTCTGCCTGAGTGGCAAACTCAGCTTTCTCGGTTAGACTTCTTAATCAGTCTTCTTCTCTTGGTTTGAACAAGAGGAATTTCATCTTTTTCAGCTTCTTCTCCGGTGGCTTCTAGCTCACCATCTTTATCTTCTTTTTCCGGTGGCTTGTGAGGCATAGTTGAGCGCTTCTTCTTCACGACCAGAGAAGTTGTAGATATGGCCTTCTCGGTCTCGGCTACTGGGGCAGGTGTATCTGATTCGGCTGGTGGGGCAGGTGCTTTTGGCTCGTCTGCAGGGGCAAGAGCCTTCTTCGACTTGGCTACTAGGGCAGCGTTGGCTTAACTGCAGCAGCTCTCTTCTTTTGGATAGGCTTAGGGAGAGAGTGGGGGCGGATTCTGTTGTGTCTTACGGAGTGGGGTCGGTGATTCACCTCACTAGTATCGGCTTTCCTTTTATGCGCTTACCTCTGAGCGCCTGACAAGTTTGCCTTGAACATTTTCTTGTTTACATGGAACAGCTTTCCATGTCTCAGGGCAACCCCATTCGCTTCCATGAGTTGGCCAATCACAAAGCCATACCCTAATGATCCTCTAAACATCCAATCTTCCTTGATGGTCTTGTTGATCACGTTCTGGCATATTTGAGATAGCTGGTTAAAGCTGCCGAACTTCATATCAACGCATTTGGACACAATGTCCATCAGTTCATGGTAATCATCCTTTATCAAAGCCTTATTGGTTGCATAGACAGCCTTCGCAGCTGACTCAGGCTTGACGATTTCCTTCCAAGCAACAGCTAGGTTCACATCTTTCTCGGCAATCTCCTTCAGCCCTTAAGTAGGCAGTTTGCAGTGTTCAGCAAGGTCAGCAGCAGTTATCTTGATCTCTTTGTTGTGGACGGATGAGTGAATCTCATCATCATGAACTTCAACATTGACATAAAACATGGCAACTTCCTCCAAATATGTATGAGAAAACTCCATTGTGAGAAAATCATTCAGACCGGATTTCTCGAGTTTGTCAGTGATCTTCTTCACCAGGGCCTTATTAGTATCCTATTTCAGCATCCCCTCGAAGTCGACTATAGATCTTGAGTGGATTTTCTCGAACATCTTGACAAAGTCGTACGGGGCTTCCATTTTCGTAGAAAATAACCGTTGAATGTAGCAAAAAATCTCAATTTTGAAAGTAGGGTTTTGCACTTGCACAGAGAGAAAATTTCCTTTGCTTGTTGAAGACGAGAGAGTTTTGTGAGGAGAGAGAAAATAGGTTTTGGCTTATATTGGACTTGAAAGGACGGTTTCTGGAATTTGAAAATTTTGATCAAAATCGATGGTCAAGAGTTAACCTTCGAAACCACATTAATTTTCCCGCATTAAATGCAGCAACATTTATATCCAATCATAGGCTAAACGTGCAACTTTTGTTCTGACATCATAATTACGCGCGTAATCCTTAAAAACATTCCTTTCGCGAGAAAATGACTGCGTTTTGTCACTTAGCTCGTGAATAACTCAGCTATCATCCAAAAGTGACTTAACTCTGCTTCTCTCTTCACATGCGATCACTCAGCTGTCAGCTAACTCGATACAGCTGATTTCCCGTCTTGGTTGTTTCACTTGGCTGAAATGTGAAACTTGCTTATTTTTCTCTCTTTTCATAATCTCGGCTGATTGAGTCTTCTGAGTGTCCTAACTCAGCTCAATTAATCCTAGCTCATTCTTAAGTTCTTCAAATCTCCATTCACATAAGGGCTTAGTGAATGTCAGCTAACTGCTTATCAGTTGAGATGTATTCCAAGGTGATGTCTTTCTTTTCAACATGATCTCTTATAAAATGATATCTGACATCAATGTGTTGTGTTCTTGAGTGCAACACTGGATTCTGAGTGATTGCAATAGCACTAGAGTTATCACATATAATTGGAATTTCTCTTTCTTCTATGTCATAGTCTCTCAATTGTTGTCTCATCCAGAGAACTTGGGCTGTGACTACCTTTGACTATATACTCAGCCGGTTTGTGGATGTAGCTATTGAATTTTGTTTCTTGCTGAACCAAGAAACCGTCTATTTCCAAGCATTTGACAAGTACCTGATGCACTCTTCCTATCCACTCTACATCCAGCATAATCTGAGTCTGAGTAGCCTACTAGCTTGAATCCTCTTTCCTTTGGATACCATAAGCCAACTTCTTAGCATCCCTTCAAATGCCTTAGGATTCTCTTAGTTGCAGTCATGTGACTCTCTTTTGGTGCAGATTGAAATCTAGCACATAAACCTATTGCAAAGGTGATGTCTGGCATGCTTGTTGTTAAATAGAGCAATGATTCAAGAAGATCTCTATAGCTAGTTTGATCAACAACTTTGCTATTTGCATCCATATCCATCTTGACTGATGTGTTCATAGGGATCTTCACTGATGACTTCTCTTCCACACCAAATTTCTTCATTAAATCTTTGGTATATTTAGTTTGACTTATGAAGGTTTCATTCTTCAATTGCTTGACTTGAAGTCCTAAGAAGAAAGTCAGCTCTTCAATTATGCTCATTTCAAACTTCCCTTTCATGAGGTTTGAGAACTTGTCACACAGCTCTTTGTTTGTGGATCCAAAGATGATATCATCCACATAAACAAGCAATATACTTTCTCCATCTTGAATTCTGAAGAGTGTTCTGTCAACTTTTCCTTTGGTGAAACCATTGTCAATTAGAAACTGATATAATGTGTCATACCATGCTCTTGGTGCTTATTTCAATCCCTATAATGCTTTCTTAAGCTTGTAGACCTTATCTCCAATAGTTTTCTGCTCAAAACCTGGAGGTTGTTCAATATAGACTTCTTCCTCTAACAATCCATTCAGAAATCCACTCTTCACATCATTTGATATATAGTGAAGTTCTTATGTGCAGCATAAGCAAGAAACATCCTTATTGCTTCCAATCTAGCAACATGAGCAAAGGTTTCATCAAAATCTATACCTTCCTCTTGGCAATACCCTTTGGCTACCAAACTTGCTTTATTTCTGCAAACAGATCCTTTCTCATTCATCTTGTTTCTAAATACCCACTTAGTACCAATGACATTTTGGTGGGTTGGCCTTTGAACTAATTCCTATACTTTGTTTCTCTCAAATTAGTTCAGCTCTTCTTGCATAGCCTGAATCTAATATGTGGCATCCAATGCTTGAGACAAATCTTTAGGCTCCATTTGGGAAACAAGTGAACATAGCTTCATGATGTGCTCTGGATCTGATTCTTATGCCATCTCTAACATCTCCAATTATTATTTCAGGTGGATGGTCTCTCATCCATCTCACATCTGGTTGGAGTAAGTCTGCTGGATTCAGCCGTCTTGCAGCTAAGTTGTCTTGAACAGCTTCTTCATCATCATTCACCATTCACTGCAGACCTTCCAGCTGTCTTTGAGATTCAGCTATCTCATCATCTGCAGGGTTGAGTGCTCTCACATCTGCTTCAACATAAGGACTCTTCTGCATAGTTGGTTGATTATGCTTCTCTGGTAACTCATCAATGTCTTCTCCATTTACATTTGGCTCATCAAACACCACATGGATAGACTCTTCTGTGACCATAGTCCCCTTGTTTAGCATTCTATAGGCTTTACTCTCAGTTGAGTATCCTAAAAAAATACCTTCATCAACTTTAGCATCAAAAGCCTTCAAATTATCCTTGCCATTGTTGTGGATGAAGCACTTACATCCAAATATCTTGAAATATCCAACATTTGGTTTTCTCCCTGTCTAAATCTCATAGGGAGTCTTGGTTAATTGCCTATTGATCATGCATATATGCGAGTATAGCATGTTGTATTTATGGCTTGACCCCAAAATCTTTTAGGCAATCCAACTTGCCTAACATAGTCTTGCACTTCCTTGAGAGTTCTATTCCTTCTTTCGGCTACTCCGTTCATTTGTGGAGTTCTTGCAGTTGATAACCCATGAGCAATACCATTTTCAACACAATATTGAGTTATAATCCCATTGACAAACTCAGTTCCACTATCAGATCTTATCTTTGTAATGGTTTGACTCTTCTCATTTTGAACTCTTCTCACCAGCTGAGGCAATCTCTGCAGTGTTTCTTTCTTTTTACACATGAACGCTGTCCATGTATATCTCAAATAATCATCCACTACCACTAAGGTGTATTTCTTTCCACTGATGTTGACTGGCTCAACAGGACCAAATAAGTCCATATGCAACAGATGTAAAATCCTTGTTGAAGAACGACTTGGCCTATCTTTGAACGATGATTTAATTTGCTTTCCCATCTGGCATGCATCACATATACTTTCTTTCTTGTATACTGAGTCAGGCAATCCTTCCACAAGATGACTCCTTGCAAGCTTGTTGATTGTCTTGAAGTTTAGGTGACTCAACTTCTTGTGCCACATCCAACTGGATTCGGTTGTACTCTTTGCTAGCAGACATGTTCTTGGTGTAGCAGTTGACCAATCCACTACATACATGTTCTTCTGCCTTGTTCCTTGTAGCACAATCTCATTTGATTCAGCATCCTTGATCTGGCATACTCCCATGTTGAATCCCACATTATAGCCTTTTGTCACAGAGTTGGCTGATGCTTAACATGTTGAAGTTGAGACCTTCAACATATGCAACATCTGTGATCTCCTGTCCATTTTTCTTGATGGATCATGTGCCTTTGATTTTCCTGGAGCTTCATTTCCTCCAAATATGACTTTTGCACATTTGATCTCCTTGAATTTTGATGATTTCTTTTATTCCTGTCATATGTCCGAAATGACCCACTATCCATGTACCAGGTTCCTTGGCACTCAGCTGTTCCTTGAACCTGTAATCAAGGAAATTAATTTTTAGGTACCCATACTTGTCTGGGTTCTGGGGGGTTAGTGCTATAAGTTACTCCAACCAACGTATAGCCAGATGATCTGACTCTAAGAGGTTGCCTTCTATCAGTTCCATAATCATAATACACATTAGCAAATTGCTTGGGGATTTTAGGATCATACAACTGTCTCTTTTGTCTGTATGCCTGTGTTTTTCTTCTAGCAACTGCTTACTTCAGGTAATTGTTGAATTTTTAAGTGTTGTGACTGGGTGCATACGTGTGGTGATAATAACTCTTTTGCCTTGGGAATGACCTTTGATGAGGTTGAGGTCTTTGCCATTTTGGCTTACATCCCATGGGTCTTTGCTGATATTTCACATGATTATTCCAATTAGCTTGGTTAGGATAGTTTCTACCATTCCCATCATATGTATTTATTTGCTGAGATCTCGGGGGCTTTTGGTAGCTATGTTTAGCTTTCACAGAGTATTTTCTATTGGGAGTCTGCTTATGGACTTTTCTAAATTTCTTTTCAGTTGTCCTCTCAGCATACTCTACTGGCTTCTTTCATTTATCTTTGTATCCAAGGCCAGTATGATTGTGATTGTGTATTGGTGTGGATGTTGGTGCAACATACGGTGTTTTGGGCTTTTGGATTCCCTCATTGCTTGAGGATCCTTTCTCCATAATCACTCTAGCAGTTTGACTATGCACAAAGGAATTGAATCATATGCATGTCTTGTCTCCACAAAATTATAGTTCATCCAATGATTTGGATGCTTTGTAAATGAGGAAATCACATTTTTAAGATCTTTTTCTCTCTTTTCAGTTGCAGCTAACTCTGCTAAGATCTTGGCATTTTCAGCCTTCAACTTGGTGTTCTCATCAACTATTTGACTTAGAGTGCTCGGCTCTTTAGTCAGCTGTGAGTTTTGGTTTTTAAGCTGGTTGTTCTCCTCATTTAAAAGTGTGTATGAGGTTTTAATGTGCTCAAAATCTTTCATCATTTTTGTCTAATGAATCATAAAGATCTATGGGTGATGAAGTGTGTGTATCACAATCACTATCACTTGAATCAGAATGAGATGAGTTATAGTGTACTTCATCTTCTTGATCTTGTTCTTTAGCCATGAGGCAGATCAAAGCCTCTTCCTCCGTATCACTTGAGTAGTCAGCTTCACTGTTGTCCGAGTCTGCTGGCTCTTTACAATTATCAGCAATTATAAAAGTATGCAAGAATGTAAAGTGCTGAAGTAAATGACACAAGCAAATTTTATAGTGGTTCGAGGATGGAGTAATTCCTCTAATCCACTCTTCTCCAACTCTTGGAGGAATCTACTAAGTAACAGATCAAGTTACAAAGTAGTTCTTGATCAGACAACTTGATCACTTGATCACACAGCTGGCTTCTCCTTGCTATTTCAGCTCACTTCAAACCCTTGGAATTGATCACACAGTCTTCCAACGAGCTCGAAACTTCTGTTCGACCTTGAACATTACTACAGCTTCTTCAAACTTGGAGAGTAGATCCCTTTTGTTCTTTAAAACTTTTCCTCTTCAACTGGTTGAAGTATTCTTTCCTTCACAGCGTGTGTTGGATCGAGTTCCTTCGAGTTTTAGGCTTGAAGAATTTCTTGATAAGCTTTGAGAATATTTGCAGGTTTTGCTTGCTTGAAATTGCTTGTAAGATCGGTTCATTCGTAACCTTTTCTCAAATACTTCCTTAGCCTTTTATAGTGCTCATTTGAAAATTTTCCCGTTGAAAAGATAGGCTATTTTCAAATGACACTTTCTTGTTCGTTGGCTTGTCTTTTCTTGACTTGCAGCATTGTGATGTTGACCCTTCCTCGTATTAAATGGCTTTACAGCTTTTCAGGGCCTGACACAAGCTTCAGTGTTTCCCATTGGTTTATTTCTTTTGCATATTTCGGGCTAAAAAATTTAAGACAGGCGACTTGGACTTATTACTATATCGAGTAATGTTCTTGACTTTCTAAAATGAGAATAATGTCATCGACTTGACTTGATTCGCTTTACCCCTTTGACTTGAGTCGCTTCATCCTTTAAGGAAAGACTCAATTTGTCGGTTCAAGCGGGTAGACTTGGCTCTTTCGACTTGAATGACACTTCTTCAACCTTTACACGAGTTGTTCCTCGGTGGATCTCCTTGATCAGTCTGTGCCTTCCATCTTGACCATACTCGGTGACACAGTTGGTCTTCACTTTAGTCTTTAGTTGACTTCTTGCATTAAATCGACATAGCTGACTTCACTCATCTCATGAAGTCCTATCTATTACAAAATAGAAATACAAGGAAAATGAGGTGTCAACTTACTATTCTAAGTTTTACATGGTATCATCAAAATCTAATAATAAATTTCCTAACATACCTTCTCAAATGGCTGCTATTCAGCAACAATATTCTGTAATTAAATTTCTTGTTGGATTGCATGATTCTTATGCACTAATTCACAGTCAATTGTTTCTACAATCTCCCTTGCCACCTCTTGCCAAAGTCTGTTCATTATTACTTCAAGAAGAGGCTCAAAGAGGATTAAATAACTCAAAAAATTCCATCAATCCAATGGAATCAATGGCTATGCTATCTAGACAGGAGATTTTTTCCAAGTATGCTGCTTTAAAAAACAAGAAAAAAACTAAGCGTTCTCATGGTGCCTACTATGGTCATACTTTGGACAAATGCTTCCAGCTTATTGGTTATCCTCCTGGTTGGAAGGGACCTAAAGGACTAAGAAATGCAAAAGACTATCTTGCAGTTAGAGCTGTCAATTTTAGCTCGGCACGGCCCGGTGGGCTGGCCTAACCAATCCGGTACAAGGGCCGGACTGGATTGCATTTTCTTAGGCCCGAAATGAGCGGGACTTTTTGGCCCAGCCCTTTAGATCCAAAAAACCGGGCCGTCCTGGTTGGCCCGACTTTTCCTTTGTATTTTCGTGGGCTGAATCAGGCTGAGCTACAAAAATAGCGGTCTAATTACTGTTTGGCCCGCCCCACCCAACCAGGTTTTTGGCTTTGGCCCGGCGCCCCGGCGCGGCCCATTTGACACCTCTACTTGCAGCTAATGCAGTCTCTGTTACTACACAGGATGCTATCAATGATGGTTCAATTTTCTCCAAAAAAGTGGTAGAACAATTCCTAGCTTATGCCATGAATCTCAGTAATCATTCTACTAAGCCTATATGAGTAGTCATTTCAATTCATTTACCTAATGGAAACACACCTATAGCTTTTCTTCTAGGAGATGTTAAAATTGTTAACAATCTTATTCTGCATGGAGCACTTTGTATACTAGATTTCTCATTAAATCTCATCTCTGTCACTTAACTTGCAAAATCATCAAACTGCGTTGCATTTCCTGTGTTCTCACTGTTTCTTTCAGGACATGAAAACCCTAAAGATGATTAGTTCTGATGAAGAAAAAGATGGCTTGTACATTTTTAAGCCACCTGCATCAGCTCATTTGGCTCACTCAGATCCCTTTTAGTGGCACTCAAGACTTGGACATACTTCTGCTATCAAGATGTCTTTACTTCCTAATATTTATGTCAATTCTCATACATTTCAATCATGTGATGTTTGTCACTTTGCAAAATAGAAGAAATTACCATTCAATAGAAGTACTACCAGTTCTAATGCAATTTTTGATCTCATTCATTGTGACATTTGAGGTCATTTCTCTAAAATCTTTCATTGTGGTTTAGATATTTTTTCTAGATTTACATGGATATATTTGCTTAAATTTAAATCTGACACTAAATCTTGTTTACAAAGTTTTGATAATATGGTTTTTACTAAATTTCTAAAAAAGATCAAGACCGTTAGAATAGATAATGGTTCTGGATTTTTCCTTACTAATTTTATACTACCAATGGAATTTTATATCAAACTAGTTGTGTGGAGACACCACAACAAAATGGCCTAGTGGAAAGAAAACATCAGCATTTGTTACAAGTTGATATAGCATTGTTGTTTCAATCAAAAGTACCTCTTTCTTTTTGGGATGATTGTGTAATGACAGTTGCTCATATCATCAATAGGCTTCTCACTGCTACACTTAGTAATAAAACACATTTTGAAATCATTTTCAATAAAATTCCTTATTATTCTCATTTCAAAGTTTTTGGTTGTCTTGTCTTTGCTTCTACATTGTTAACACATAGACACAAATTTCAACCACAAGTTTCCAAATGTGTTTTCATTGGATATCCAATTGGCTTAAAAGGTTACAAATTAAACGATTTGGATTCTAAAAATGTTATTGTTTCCAAAAATGTGATTTTCTGTGAGGATGTTTTCCCATTTCATTCATAGCAAGATTCTTATAATGCTTCAGCTCTTTTATTTCCTGTTTCAATAAGTGATCTTAACACTGATCATTTTAACATTGATTATACAAATTTTATAGCTCCCAATCAAGAGGTTGCTCAGCTAGATACAACTATTAGTTCCAATCCTGCAGACACAACCGAAACAATTGACTCTGTTGATAACACAAAGACAATTGCTTCTGATTCTGCTATAGATAAGTCAATGCCTTCTCCTAATCTCAAAAGATCTTCTAGGTCCAGGCTACCCCTTCTTATCTTCAAGTTTATGATTATAAAATTCCTCATTCACTCCAGTCAAACTCATATGTTCAAAGTGTATGATCCGGTAAACATCATCCTATCCATCATTTTTTGTCTTTTGATAAGCTCTCACATAACCATCAAGTTTTCACAGCTCAGATTTCAAAGCTGACAGAACCAAGATCATACACTCAAGCTAGTAAGCAAAAAGAATGGCAGGATGCTATGCAAACTGAAGTAGCAGCACTAGAAAAGAATAACACATGGATTTTGACTGAATTACCTCTGAATAAACATTGCATAGGGTGTAAATGGGTGTATAAAATCAAATACAAGTGTGATTGTTCTATAAAAAAGTACAAATCTAGACTTGAAATTAAAGGTTACACACAAGAAGAGGGATTAGATTATTTTGATACTTTTCTCCTGTTGCAAAAATTACTGCTGTTAGATTGCTTATTGCTTTGACAGCTGCCCAAGGATGTTTTTTACATGAACTTGATATAAATAATGCATTCTTACATGGAGATTTAGATAAGGAAGTCTATGTGTTACCACCTCCTGGCTATATGTTACCAGGTGACAATAGAGTTTGCAAACTCACTAAAAGTTTGTATGGTCTCAAACAAATATCTAGACAGTGGTTCCAAAAATTGACTTCTTGCCTCCTAAGTTATGGTTTTCTTCAATCAAAGTATGACAACTCTTTATTCACTATGTTTGATTCCAATTCTATTACCATCTTATGTGTTTATGTTGATGACATAATATTAGTCGGCAAAGATCTTAGTAAAATTGAAGCTGTTAAGCATCATTTAGATGTTGAATTCACAATCAAAGATCTTGGCACACTTAAATACATTTTAGATATTGAAGTGTCAAGATCAACAAAAGGCATCCATATTTGTCAACGAAAGTATGCATTAGATTTATTGACAGAAACAGGTTTCCTTGGCTCTAAACCAAGCACAAAACCTATGGATTCTAAAGCTCAATTTTCCACTACTGATTCCCCTCCACTTACAAATATTTCAGAATACAGAAGACTGATTGGAAGGATGTTATAGTTAACTATAACAAGGCATGAACTCTCATCCAATATTCAAACACTTAGCCAATATCTATCCAAACCGACCACTGCCCACTTAGCTGCAGCACACAGAATATTGAGATATATCAAATCCACTGCAGGTAAAGGTCTATTTTACTCATCTACTTCTTTTCTACACTTAAAAAGTTTTAGTGATGCGGATTGGGCTAGATGCAAAGACACTAGAAGAAGTGTTGGTGGATTTGCTATATTCTTAGGACAATCCCTCAGCTCATTGAAATCTAAAAAACAAGCCATTGTTAGTCGTTCTTCATCTGAGACATAATATAGAGCCATTGCACTAATAACTTGTGAGATCCAATGGCTAAAGTACTTGCTACAAGACATGCACATTCCATCACCTCAATCTTTGGTATATACTGATAGCAAATCAGCGTACTGTATCTCTCAAAATTCATGCCATCATGAAATGACCAAACACATCTAGTTGGACTGCTATTTTATAAGAGAAAAAATTCAGGAAGGATTGCTCAAGATAATATGTATTCCATCAGCTCAACATGTGGCAGACATTTTCACAAAACCTCCACAACCTCATCAGTTTAATCATCTCATGATCAAGTTGAACATGGTGGATATCCATGCTCCACTTAAGTGGGAGTGTAAAGATATCATCTCAAGATTAAAAATCAGCTCAAATTCAGACGTAAATGCATCCAAAATAGATTAAAGATTCAGTTGTAATTTCATTTCATACGATTAAGTTAGTTAGAAAGTAGTTAGATAGTTTCTCCCTCTCTAGTCTATATAAATTGCTCTTGTGTATCACTTTAACTCAATTAATTCAATTCTAAAGGTTCCATGTTCAAAATATCAGAATTCTCAATATAATTCACACCCTCCCCCCCCCAAAAAAAAAAAAGAACTAAAAATCCTGCGTCACTTGCATTTGCAAAAGTGGTACTCTTATAATATATTGTAGACTTCTTAGAATTTTATTGTGGTGTCGGCATTAAAATACTTATATTGTGCATCGTAAAATTAGCCTTTGATTTACAAATGAACTTCGTATAAATTTTATACAACATTTTCAAAAGACTTTGGTCCATATTTAATAATTTAAATTTTGAGCATAGTTTGACGAACTTTTTTTTTAAAAATAAACAATGCATACGATGTAGCAAATTATAAATTTTCTTCGTAATCTTACACAATCAGCCATCGGATATAAACCAAATTATAATGATTATTTAAATTGATGACAACTATTATATGTTAATTTTCACGGCTTTTTTAACAGATTATTACAAATTGTTTTTCAAGTTACAAAAATAAACTGAAAAAAAGGGTTAAAATAATAATCAAAAATGGCTTGGAGGAAGCTGTTTCTGTTAAACTCGTATATACACACTCCGTTTCTATTTTTTATTTTTGTTTTTTTTCTTTGGTGTAGAAATGTTGACCTTATCACCGATTGTTGCAGAATTTCAGCTTTTCCTGAAAAGCATGGTCAAACTTCTGCTGTTTTAACAGATTAAACAGCTGTTTTTTTTATTTTAAAGTTTATTAAAAACGGCCATGTGGTGGCCGATTTTAGCAACAAAAAAAATTATTTAAAACTTGAGAAAAACGGCCATGTGGTGGCTGATTTTAGCATGCATCAACTTTTTCAGCTGATTTCGCGGAGCCCTAGGTAGACATGCAAAGCATTCACGGGTAAATATTTAGGTTTTTGTTTTTTCTTCCCACTTTCAATTATAAAGACACCCATCTCTCATTTCACCATCACACACTTCAACATTATTCCTCCTCTCGGCCAAGAAGAAGCAGAAGCAGGTTAGGAAAAAAAAAATTCTAAGTTTGTCAAGTTATTTGTTGTTTTGTTTGTAGAAAATTATGATTATATTAGTTAGTTGTTACATAGTGATAATTAGTTTAGTTAAATTTGATAATTATATGAATTAGTTGTTTTATATTGCTAATAAATTATAAATTAGTTTAGTTAAATTTAACAATTATATGAATTAGTTGTTCTATATTGCTAATAAATTAAATTAGTTTATTTAAATTTAACAATTATATGAATTAGTTGTTTTATATTGCTACATAGTGATAAATTAGTTTAGTTAAATTTGACAATTTTATGTGAACTAGTTGTTTAGTTGATAAATTAGTTTAGTTAAATTTGACAATTAAATGAATTAGTTATTTTTTTTTTTGCTACATAGTGATAAATTAGTTTAGTTAAATTTGACAATTAAATGAATTAGTTGTTTTTTTTTTTTTGCTACATAGTGATAAATTAGTTTAGTTAAATTTGACAATTAAATGAATTAGTTGTTTTTTTTTGCTACATAGTGATAATTAGTTTAATTAAATTTGACAATTAAATGAATTAGTTTTTTTTTTTGCTACATAGTGATAAATTAGTTTAGTTAAATTTGACAATTAAATGAATTAGTTGTTTTTTTGGCTACATAGTGATAAATTAGTTAAGTTAAACTTGACAATTTTATATGAACTAGTTGTTTATATTGCTACATAGTGATAAATTAGTTTAGTTAAATTTGACAATTAAATGAAGTAGTTGTTTTTTGGCTACATAGTGATAAATTAGTTTAGTTAAATTTGATAATTAATTTTGTTAATTCCATTAAACAAATATATGTTAACTAACATGTTAATAATTATGTAGTTATGTCAAACCAGCAAAGAAATAGTGTATCTGAGTTTCCGGGCACGAATGAATACTATCAATATCTTTGCGTTCTTTGACAGGATGATAGTTTATTTAATATACTTGTTGTAACACACGGTATGGCGAACATGGGGGTAAATGAGTTTGGTGTAGGTGCTTCAAGTTTCGGTAATTTGCATCAAAATGATCAGTCTATTGAGCCGGATAATGAGGAAATGTTTGAATCGTTAATTGATGGTTTTGGACAAGAAGAACGTGTAGATTCCGAACCTAACGAAAGTGGTTCGGATGATGACAATGATGGTGATGATGATTATGGTGATCATATCGATATGTCAGATATACATGAACAAGTGCCACTGCCCCCTACACCCGCAGAAGGTGGTTTGTACTCTTCAATTCCATTTTTCAACACGACTTGCGGAGATGTTCTAATTGACAGTATCAATATTCCAAAAAAAGGTAAAGTTTATGATTCTAGCAAAGAGGAACTTGAAAAATATGGTATGGTCTTCAAGGATAAGAAACATTTGCAATCTGCCGTTAAAGATTTCTTTGTGCGGATAGTCAGACGTGAGTATAAGGTGGTGCAAAGTACCCCTATCTTGTGGAAAGTAAAATGCAGGAACAACAGATCGAACATGATGTGCAATTGGGGGCTCCGAGCGGGCTACAAGAAGAAGCTTGGTGTATGGCAAATCATGCGATATGGAGGTGCCCATAGTTGTCTCATGAATGCAATTTCAGTGGACATCACAATCTATGTAAATATATGATAGCAACATTACTAACAGGAATGGTGCAATGTGATCCAGCACTTGAGATTAGGTATGTGCAACAAACTGTGAAAGATAAATACATGTATGAGATCTCATATCATAAAGCGTGGCATAGTCTAAAACGTGCAAGGGAAAATATTTTTGGCACATGGGAAAGTTCGGTTGCAAAATTGCCTAAATATATGGGAGCTCTTGAAAATGGAATCCTGGCACTGTTGTAGAGTGGCTACACATTAATACCGACATACCAACCAAAAGATGTTAGGTTATGTATTTTGGGCTTTCAAACCTTGTATTGATGGATTTCACAACTGTCGGAAGTCATAAGTGTTGATGGAACTCATCTTTATACAAAATACAGATATAAGATGTTAGTCGCAGTAGGGATGGATGCTAACCAAATGGTTTTTCCTTTGGCGTACGCTGTTGTTGACGAAGAATCATTTACATCTTGGAGTTGGTTTCTTCATATGTTGTCGAAGCATGTTGTTAAAGGGGTTGAGGGTATGTGTTTAATTTCCGATCGGCATAGTGGCCTAATTCAAGTTGTTGAACATATTCCTGACTTCAAACCCCCTATTGGTGTGCATCGTTTTTGCTTAAGACATGTTTGCTCTAATTTCAACAAGCAATTCAAGAATATAAAACTAAAAGACATGTGTTGGCAGGCTGGTTCAGAACTAATGTCTAGGAAATTTGCACGAATCATGGAACAAATCAAGGGTCTGAATGAGGATGCTTATGCATACTTAGATAGTATCGATAAGTCAAAGTGGACCCTATCTCATGACGGTGGATGGCGTAATGGCGTAATGACTACCAATCTATTTGAGTGTCTGAATGGTGTGCTTAAGAAGGCCAGGTGATTGCCACTCACTGCTATTGTACAAGTGACCCTGCATCGTTCAGCAAAGTATTTTTTTGATCGTATCAAAAAAGGTCATCACATGTTGGAGAAAAATCAGCCGTGGCCGGATAATATCAAATTGATGTATGAATCTTCCCAATACCGGGGGTTGGAACATTCAGTACACCCATTCGATTATATAGAGCAATCTGCTTCAGTTATGACTCGACATCCAGGATCATCAAGGTCATTTACACACACTGTGAAACTGACCACAATGGAATGCTCGTGTGGTAAGTGGCGACACAATGGGATACTGCAGATTTGGGCTTGGTCGCGTATTACTTCACTGGTGCCCATAGATTTAGGAAGTCGGATTAATGTTGATCCGATATTTGGAGATGATGACCATGTGCTTCCACATCCACCATATGGTGCATGGTATTTGACAAACACAAACATATAAAATTCTATAAATGTTTTATGAAAATAATTAAATCAAAATATAACATTATATATTTACAGGTGGGCCAAGTATCACAGCTTTACACAGACATCAAGACATTCTTTACGGATTATTAGGGACATTCTGGACAGAATGGAGGACTACCATTTTATTTGGACACCTTATGACTTGACGTTGCTTGGCATTAAGGAGCTTGATGATAGGTGTGTCTCACGGATGTGTGGAGATCATCATGTCCTTTGGTTAACTATGCGATTATAGAGTTACATCATCCAGGGCGAGTTATGCGGCAGTTTGACATGATGCAATTAATCCCTGATCCTGTTCCACCACATCACGAAACATTGTATGATGTAGATTGTAGAGGACAGTCGGGTAAAGATTGGACTATTAAACACCAATTATATATTTCTCAGTGGGCATACCGACATGAAGTTATTGTTACAACACAGTATTACAATGCATTCAGACGTCCAGACGAGGGATACATCCAGTGGTTTGATAACATTACACGTCGTTTGATATCTCCCTCACATAAGTCTATGACTCAGGGATATCAGCCATCACCGTCAGTTGCATGTGATGATATGGTACATTTAGATTATATGATATATAATCAAAGTGTATTTATCTTTATGATTTTTATTTTATTGTGTTTTATGTTTGTTTCAGTAACAAGTACTTGAGAAATTAAGGATTACTCAAGAAGAGAGGATGATTATGACTCATTCAGGAGGTCCTTCAGCGAGATATATATGGAGGTTCGACCATACTTTCGTGAGAATCGAGTCTCAGTTCCTACACCTGATCAGCAGCCCGTGCCGCCTACAGCACCACCACAAGCTGGTACATCGAGGAGGGGAAGAAGACGTACAAAGAAAATAGGAGAGACTAGTACCAGGGGCACGACGATGGTTCAGCATGATACGACTACACCACTAGTTTATGTCGGAGACCCATCTACATCGACACTTCCGACGTTACATTGTATGGACAACACTTATGCTTATTATGTGAATCAGCAAACACCTGTGGACGAGCCGATCACCCCTTACTAGGGTATGCCATCATACGAGCAGTCATTCTCGGCACTACTTGGAGCTGATATTGGTATGGGGTACCCTAACTTTGTTCAGCAGCAACCAATTAATGATACTTATCGTCCTCAATTAACGCGTCTCCTGTTCCATTTCAACATTATCGTGGAGATTCGAGTTCGACTACTTCTTCATCTAGTCGTCCGTCATTTAATTTGAATTATCGTATTGATGACACCGATGACGAGACACAACAAGCAAACGAGTCTCTTAGGTAGAAAATGTCGCGGAGGGAGAGAGGCGACAACATCAATGGCGTGGTTGTGGCAATAGGGGGTCATTTTTAGGTTATTTTGATTGTACTAGATATTTAAAAATATATTGCTTTGTGTGTATTATGACAAAATTTTAAAAACATATGTTATTAGTATAATATTATATAATATATATAGTATTTTATAAGTATTGCATATTTTGTAATTATAACAAATAAATTATAAATTATTTAGTATTATATATCAAAATAATATACTTCTTCAACTCAAATGATTAATGGTTCAAAAATAACAAACTCAAATGATTTTTGAATTAATCAAATAATCATTAAATACATTATTAATTAAATAATCATTAGATTTATCATTACGATATGATTGTTGGATTTGTCATTGTTTTTTAACAAAATCGGGAGGAGACAAAAAATTGAAAAGAAAATGACATAATAAAAAATCGGGAGATTTTGAGACAACCTAGCCCTTTTTTTAATTTAAAAAAACAAAAAAAAAACATTAATAAAAACGGTGATTGTTGGAAAAAGATTTAATTTCTTTTAATGTTTTGAAAAGAAAAAATGACATAATAAAAGTATTTTATGTATATAATAATTTGGAAAGTTGATAGTGGTTGAATATTTTAATTAAATATATAATATTTTTGAGATAAAATCCCATTATTAGATATATATAGTAGTATTTTAGGTAGATAAAATTGGTAATGGAGTCCCCATATTTTGATTATTATTTTAAATAGGGTAGTGTATAGGGTTTTTTTTCAATTTATTTTTGAAATAACTTGAAAAAAAAATATAATAATCTGTTAAAAAAGCCTAATTTTCACATCTTTTTTCCTACACCCCATTAATTCATGGATTTGACTGAAAAGATGGGTGTGCTCGAGGTGAAAGCTTGTTATGTGAAAATCTAAAGTCCATAAGGTGGCCGCAATTTCAATTTCTTATAATAATTTATGGTTATGAATAGAAAAAACCAAAATAAAAATCATTGAATTGATGTACTACCACGTGATTCAATTAATTGTATAAGTAATATTCCATAATTGGTCGAAAACCAAATCTATGACCGAATATTTTCATGAATTGATCAGTTGCAAAAATTAATTTAATTCATTATGTTTGCGGCCCAACAGAAACCTGTGAGATGGATGTCGTTTATTGCGTTCATTTAATTGTTTTAACTAAAATCTTTTGTTCTTTTCTTTTATCATATAGAAAAGTATATTCTTTTTTTTTTTAAAAAAAAAAGAGTTCTTAAAGAACAATTAAATGTGTCATTAATAGACTAATCACGAGGGACTTAAACTTAAGTCTCTTGTGGGTGGAAATCATGAGTTCAAAACTCCACTCTATCAAATTGTTCCGCAGGGCATTTGTGAACTGATGAAGATTTGGTGAAAACTCATATTGAATAGCATCCGTGCGGTTTAGATTCAGGGAGAGATCAACTATTATTAGAGTTTGGGGATTCGATTTAGGTGGTCCAACATAATTGTTCTTTTTACCTATTTGGTAGGAATTCATATTGAATAACATCCATGTGGGTTCGATTCGGGGAGATATCAACTATTATTAGATTGTTTTCAAAAAAAAATTGAATTATCATAAAATAAAAATAGAGGAAGGTAATGTTGGAATTTGGTTGCAAAATGGGTGTTGACCCTATTTTGACCAAATAATTAAGTGGTTTCCATTAGTGAAAAATAGAATTAAATTATTTTTAAAAATTCTACTAAGAGAGTAGATGAGAATAGCATTTGGAATTTCTCAAAACCAATTCCGGGTGAATGAGAAATTAATGCTAGAAGTTAGCCACTTAAAACTAGAAAATGGTATGGAAAATAGAAAATGTGGGGAAGGATAAATGCTCCATCCCACATAGGAATAGGCGGATGGGATCTTGTATTCTAAAACCGTGTTTCATCTCCTATTCTACCGTGTGGATGATTGACACGTGTATTACACTTACCATGTTTATTTTCAAGCATAAATCAAGCATAAATTGTGGGGTTCTAATATGGTAAATGTAATACACGTGTCAATCATCCACACGGTTGGAATATGAGACGCACGAATAAGAATATTTTTGTCAATTTTGGAATAGAATATCTCATTTTGGAATAGAATCCAAGGAATTGCTCACTTTACTTATCACAAGTTGGACTTATGGGTTTGAGCCATGGGGGCACCCAAGTTTTTAAAGGGGTGTGAGGACATACATGTTTGTGGGTTTAATTCAAAAGCACAAACGCGCGCCGTGGCAGCCCACCGGCCGGCTCGGCCCGGCCAGCCCGGATCATGGGTCTGGGCTTGGGCTTTAAGGCCCTTATTCTTTTTAGACCAAAAACCTTTAAAATTAATAGTTAATTAATTTTAATTAATTAATTAACGAATTTCCAACTGAAGTTCTTCGCATTCAAGCACGGGAGGACGCACGGCCCGTTCATCAGGTCGTGCGTTAAGTTCGCATGCGAGCACGAGCGGACGCATGGCCCATGCGTCGGGTCGTGCATCAAGTAGAAACTTTGTCATTTCGTTCGCATCCGAGCACGGGCACACGCACGGGCCGTGCGCCTGGTCGTGCGTCGATGCGAACCTCTGAATAGGTGCACTTGTTCGGTGTAAACATGTTTTTCGAGCCAAAATACATGTTCTTTCCATCCGGGCACCTTGATGCCTTTATAATCTGACCCCTGCAGATGAATTATCAGAGAAAACACGTCATATTAATAAATGATCATTTGCATTTAAAGGATATTGACATTCATTCCTTTAAAGCTTGAAAGTATCAAACACCTTTATTGTTCGCTGTAATTTCAAGTTTGCAAGTGTTGTAAACTCAAAATAGAAAAGTCGTTGTATCTTAGGGACGAGCGTCGGAACCGTAAGCACTTTGTATACGGAGCGTTTTTATCTTGCAGAGACCAAATCTAATTCAGGCCTCGACTAGCCATATATATCTAAACACTAGCCATTCTCTGAAACAGAAACCTTCCAATATTTTTACCCAACAATCGCAAGACAAAAATTACATTTCTGTTCAAGATGATGGCTTCAGTTTCGTTCACTCTGATGGCTGTTGCTCCTGCTCACGGCGAAAAGCCGCCCAAGTTCTCCGGCGTTGACTTCAAACGCTGGCAACAAAAGATGTTGTTCTACCTTACCACCTTGGGACTGTCTCGTTTTCTGAAGGAGGACCCCCCTACCGTTGGCGATGAAGAAATCGACAACCAACGGAGAATCATTGTGGATACTTGGCAAAACAACGATTTTCTGTGTCGAAACTACATTTTGAATGGACTAGAATACACTCTTTACAACGTCTACAGTTCGTTCAAAACATCCAAAGAGTTGTGGGACTCTTTGGAGAAGAAGTATAAAAAGGAAGATGCCGGCACAAAGAAATTTGTTGTCGGAAAATTTCTCGAGTACAAGATGGTGATCAGCCAAGTTCAAGAGATTCAGATCATACTTCACGACTTAGTGTCTGAAGGGATGATTCTGAACGAGTCCTTTCAAGTGGCTGCAATAATCGAAAAATTGTCGCCATTGTGGAAGGATTTTAAAAATTACCTCAAGCACAAGCGCAAAGAGATGGGACTTGAGGATCTGATTGTTCGGCTTCGGATTGAGGAAGACAACCAAAAATCAAAAGTGAAATCTAGTAAGTCTGGAATGGAGGCCAAGACCAATCTTGTTGAATCGAGCACTGGCAAGAAATGCAAGCACACCGGGAAAGATAAGGGAAAGGCCAAAAAGTTCAAGGGGAATTGCTACAATGGTGGCAAACCGAACCACATGGCCAAGGATTGCCGACACCCAAAAAAGGGCAATCAAGGTGGCAACCAACTAGCCAATGTGATAGAGGACAAGTCGGTTCCAATTGACATGTCGGAGCTCGATCTCACCGTTGTTGTGTTTGAAACCAATATGGTGGATAACCCAAGAGAGTGGTGGATAGATACCGGGGCTACTCGTCACATTTGTGCCAACAAGGAGATGTTCTCCTCCTACACTCTGATAAATGGAAGGAAGCTTTTCATGGAAAACTCTCCGACTACCAACATCGTGGGGCTTGGTAAGGTTGTGCTCAAGATGACTTCCGGAAAGGAGCTTACGTTTGTAGATGTGTTGCATGTCCCAGACATCCGTAAGAATTTGGTTTCCGGTCCTTTGCTTAGTAAGGCCGGGTTTAAACTAGTGTTTGAGTCCGACAAGTTTGTAATGACCAAGAATGGTCAGTTTCTGTGTAAGGGCTACCTTGATAAAGGTCTCTTTAAAATGTCTGTAATATCTGTTTTCCGCCAAGTGGCAAAGAATAAAAATGTTACTTATGTTTACTTGTTGGATTGTTCTAATTTATGGCATGATAGATTAGGACATGTAAACTTCAACACAATTAAAAGGTTATTGAATCTGGAATTAATACATACGTTTAAAACCGATTCACAAGACAAATGCGAGATTTGTGTTGAAGCAAAATTGGCCAAAGCACCATTTCATTCGGTAATGAGAAGTACCAAACCTCTCGAGTTAATTCATACAGATGCGTGTGATTTAAAACTTGTGCAAACTAGAGGTGGGAAAAAGTACTTCATAACGTTTATAAACGATTGCACAAAATATTGCGATGTGTATCTTTTGAAAAGTAAATATGAAGATTTAGTAGCTTTTAAGACTTATAAGAATGAAGTTGAAATCAGCTTAATTTGAAAATTAAGATGATTCGAAGTGATAGAGGCGGAGAGTATGTTGCTCCATTTGAAGAATTTTGCTCGGAAGCGGGTATAATTCATCAAATGAATGCTCCCTACTCACCTCAATCAAATGGAGTTGCAGAACGCAAAAATCGTACTCTTAAGGAGATGATGAATGCGATGTTGTTAAGTTCTGGCTTACCCCAAAACTTGTGGGGGGAAGCCATACTTTCTGCAAACTACATTCTTAATAAGATCCCACACAAAGGTAAAAATGAAACTCCATATGAGTTATGGAAGGGACGTAAACCGTCATATAAATACCTCAAGGTGTGGGGGTGTTTGGCTAAAGTTGAAGTACCTAAGTCGAAACAAGTTAGAATTGGTCCGAAGACGATCGATTGTGCTTCATTGGATTTGCTAACAATAGTAGTGCATATCGCTTTTTAGTGCACAAGTCAGCTATTCCTGATATAAATGAAGGTATGATCATTGAATCAAGGAATGTTGTATTCTTCGAGAATATCTTTCCGAATAAAGAAAGGAAAGAAGAAAGTTCGAGTAAACGAACTTATGAAAGCGCAAGGTTACCTCAAAGTGATGATGAAGAGGAAACCAAGACATAGTAAAAGGACAAAAGTAGTTATGTCTTTTGGTCGATTTTCTAACTTATATGTTAGAAAAGCGAACCGAGAACTATGCAAGAAGCATTGTCGATCCGAAGCTCCTCTCTCGGAAAGAAGCTATCAATAATGAGATAGATTCCATCATACAAAATTACACTTGGGAGTTAGTTGATCTCCCACCGGGTTGCAAACCTTTGGGATGCAAGTGGATCCTTAAAAGGAAGTATAAAGCGAGATGGATCGATGACAAGACAAGTACAAAGCCCGTTTGATAGCTAAAGGGTTTAGACAAAAGGAGGAGGGATATGACTTTTTGATACATATTCTCTCATTACGAGGATTACGTCTATTCGTGTTCTCATTGCTATTATATCCTTGCATAACCTTGAGATACATCAAATGGAAGTTAAGACTGCCTTCTTGAATGGTGAACTTGAATAGGAGATCTATATGGAACAAACCGAAGGGTACGTTGCACCCGGTCAGGAGCGAAAGGTGTGTAAACTTGTTAAGTCACATTATGGACTAAACCAAACACCTAAGCAATAGCACGAAAAGTTTGACTCGACTATGAAGTCAAACAGTTTCAAGATCAGTGAATGTGACAAGTGTGTCTACATTAAAGGTACTACAAGTGATTACGTCAAAGTATGTCTTTATGTAGATGATATGTTGATTATGGGTAGTAGTCATGGTTTAATCATGAATACTAAGAATATGTTAAAGAAGAACTTTGTCATGAAAGATATTGGAGTATATGATGTTATATTAGGGATTAAAATCTCTAGAACTTCAGATGGAATTGTCTTGTCACAATCCCATTATGTCGAAAGCCTACTTAGAAAGTTTAATGCTTTTGATAGTATTCCAGCTAAGACACATGTAGATATAAGTCTACACTTGGCCAAGAATAGAGGCGAACCAGTTTCTCAGCTGGAATATTCAAGGGTAACTGGCAGTCTGATGTACTTAACAAATTTTACACGTCCAAACATTGCATATTCAGTGAGTAAGCTAAGTAGATTCACATGTAACCCGAGTATGGATCACTGGAAAGCCATGACAAGGATACTTAGATATTTAAAGTATACAATGAACTTTGGAATACTTTATACGAGATATCTAGCAGTATTAGAAGGATACTGTGATGCCAATAGGATATCTGACACAAAAGACTCCAAGTCCACAAGTGGATATGTTTTCACAATAGGTGGATGAGCGGTGTCGTGGAAGTCTTTTAACCAAACGTGCATAGCTCAATCCACTATAGAATCCGAGTTCATTGCTTTAGATAAAACTGGAGAAGAAGCAGAATGACTTTGAAACTTCTTAGAGGATATTCCTTGTTGGAATAAGCTCGTGCCTGCTGTTTTGATACATTGTGATAGTCAATCAGCAATTGGAAGGGCACAAAGTAGTATGTATAATGGTAAGTCTAGATATATACGTCGAAGACATAATACCATTAGACAGTTGATTTCGAATGGAGTTATTTCGGTTGGCTACGTGAAGTCAAAGGAAAACCTTGCGGATCCGCTTAAAAGGCATAAACCGAGATCAATTGTATAAATTGTTAAGGCGAATAGATTTAAATTTCACAAACTAAAGAATGTTCATAGCGGTAACCCAATTTTGTGAATTGGAGATCTCAAGACCTTGGTTCAATGAGACAATTAATTAATGTTATGAAAAAATGTGTTAGCTCATTCTCGAAACATCCCAGTGAATGAAAACCTGTTGAATGTGTTAGCTCATTCTCGAAACATCCAAGTGAATGAAAAATGTGTTAGCTCATTCTCGAAACATCCAAGTGAATGAAAACCTGTTGAATGTGGTGAGGTTAAGTTTAAGACTTTTAATGATTCTTATACCGAAAGGTGGAGTATGGCAGATACTCTTCAATAGGAGATCACCTATATAAGCGAGAAGTAATGGCCGCTTCAAAGAAACACTTATGAATCTAAGATATGGTCAGGGCCGAAATGGACACAACGTGAGAACAACAAGTGTTTGAATTGTTATTGTGTAAGTAGGTTTACACAAACAACTGAGTAGTTCAAGACATCGCGTCACTAAGCAGCCAGTAAATCCGATAGTATTTTACTAAGGAAGGTTCAAAGCCACAAGCTACCTATCCCGATGCAATAACAGTTCACCGAGACTTTCAAGCGAATCTGCATACATGTATCCATTAATTTCATTCATGTGGGGGATTGTTGGAATTTGGTTGCAAAATGGGTGTTAAACCGATTTTGACCAAATAATATAAGTGGTTTCCATTAGTGAAAAATGGAATTAAATTATTTGTAAAAATTCTATTAAGAGAGTAGATGAGAATAACATTTGGAATTTCTCAAAACCAATTATGGGTGAATGAGAAATTAATGCTAGAAGTTAGCCATTTAAAACTAAAAAATGGTATGGAAAATGGAAAATGTGGGGAAGGAGAAATGTTCCATCCCACATAGGAAGAGGAGGCAAAGTTTGCTCACTTTATTTATCCCAAGTTGGACTTATGGGTTTGGGCCCTTGGGGGCACCCAAGTTTTTAAAGTGGTGAGGACCTACATGCTTGTGGGTTTGGTTCAAAAGCACGCGCGCGCAGCCGCCGCCCGCCGGCTGACCCGACCTGGGCTTGGGCTTTAAGGCCCTTATTTTTTTGGGACCAAAAACCTTTAAAATTAATAATTAATTAATTTTAATTAATCAATTAACGGATTTCCAATTGAAGTGCTTCGCATTCAAGCATGGTAGGACGCACGACCCGTGCATTGGGTCGTGCATCAAGTTCGCATCTGAGCACGAGCGGACGCACGACCCGTGCGTCGGGTCGTGCCTCAAGTCGAAACTTTGTCATTTCGTTCGCATCCGAGCACGGGCACACGCACGGGCCGTGCGCCTGGTCATGCGTCGATGCGAACCTCTGAACAAATGCACATGTTCAGTGTAAACATGTATTTTCAAGCCAAAAGACATGTTCTTTCCATCCGGGCACCTTGAAGCCTTTATAATCTGACCCCTGCAGACGAATTAACAGAGAAAAACGCCAGATTAATAAATGGTCATTTGCAGTTACAACATATTGACATTCCTTCCTTTAAAGCTTGAAAGTATCAAACACCTTTGTTGTTCGCTGTAATTTCGAGTTTGCAAGTGCTGTAAACTCGAAATAGAAAAGTCGGTGTATCTTAGGGACGAGCGCGGGAACCATAAACACTTTGTATACGTGGCATTTTCGTCTTTCAGAGACCGAATCTAATTCAGGCATCGACTAGCCATATATATCCATACACTAGCCATTCTCTGAAACAAAAACCTTCCAATATTTTTACCCAACAGGTAACAAATAATTAACAATATTTTAACGATTACATATTGAAATACACATCAAATGACATGAAAACTAGTACACAGTCAGATTATAACCATCATCATAAAATAATGTTCAGTATTTACAGAACTTAGAAATAAGACAATAACAATTATCTAGATAGTCGATAAATTACACCAAGTAATTACCATATATGTTCCGACTATCACGGGTAAAGTTGCGTTCCATGTAATAATTGAATATTGTAGAAAATCTTTTGAACATATTGTGCCGTAGACATTGATTTTATAACTTTGCATATGAGAAATGCCTGCAGGTGATAATTGCACGGTTTATGAATATTATTTAGTTTTTGGTACAATTAGCGCATGATTTATAGGGAATCAGATAATAGCCAAATAGTTAACACTCTCAATGAGTCAATTCCAAGTTAGTCGGGGCTCGATTTTCATCATCCCTCCTCTCCCAAGGAATGTACTCAAAAAAGCGCATGATGTATAGAAGAAACACCAAATTAGGGTTGACATTTTTCCGACCGACACGAACCTAACACGAAATTAATGGATATAGATATAGATCTAGATTTCATGGGTTTGGGTCAAAATCGGTTGAACCCAAATAACCCGCCAATTAACATATCGGGTTTAGGAAAACCTACTACGACACATTTAACTCGTATAACTTGTTTGTGAATTTAAAAGAAAAATAAGCAAATAACTAATTGTAAGAAAAAAAAACATGAAATGTCCTTAAAACTTAAATGTTAAAACCTCATTAATTATGTAGGTTGTTCTTTTGTATGTTATATTATATATCCTCTATATATGATTAATATCTTATGTTGTTTCATTTTGTATGTTGTGAATTATGATGTTTTTTATTGATTGAATAGCATGTAATATGGTGAATGATATAAAATAAATTAGATTTATTCAGTTGAAAATTATTATATGTACAAAAAAATAATTAGTTAGATGGGTTAAACGAGTGGGGTTACGGTTTAAAATTCGACACAAATAAATTAAAGATTCGACTTTAAAGGACAAATTCTTACCCGCAAACCCATTAATCTAGATTCGCGAACCCCTACTCTACCCGGGGCGAACTATATATACTTGGAGGGGGGCCCTGGCCCCCCCAACATTTAAAAAAAAATAAAAAATTTTGATGATATTTTTTTTAATAGAATATTAATGGGCTGCCCCCCCCCCCCCACATTTAAAAACTCAGAATTGTTTTGAGGAATTTGTTTTTAATGGAATATTAATGGGCTTGGGCCCTCCCATATCTTATGAATTCAATTTTCAAATAAACCTAATGACAATTGTAAGTTGTTATCTAATTATACAAATTGTCATTTTGGTTGGTGAATTCATAAGAAAACTTGGACGCCATATCTTATGAATTCGAGTATTTGGTGAACAAAAACTACTAAAGCAGAAAAACCCATCAACAAGTGAGGCTAATATTGCCGCGGAAACCCAATTCGAAGCCACCGCTGGAAAATACGGTCAAGGCTAATATTGTCATCTTCATTCGCAATTTCAAGAAAAATCTATTCGGGCAGTCTCGGATTCTTTGTCTGAATTAGGGTGGTAAGTTCACGTTGATTCATTGATTTTGGCTTTTGATTTTGATATTTTGGTGCTATTTTTGTGATATGTGAACAATTTTAGGTTAAAATTTCAAGCCCTCATTAGTTTTAATTAAATTTTAATTTTATTTGTAATAGGTTATTGATTAGATATTGAAATTAGTTATTAAGATTAGATATTAAGATTGAATTAATTTTGATTTTGGGTGAAACTTTTGATTGGCTATACGCCTCTGTAGATGAAGACACAAAAAATCGACGCATTCTTCAAAAGAAAGAACATTGAAATTCCAACATCTCAACCACATCCATCTACAAATATTGATCCTGTGAATTTTGAGAGTCGCCCTACAAAATCTTTAAGAGTTGAAGTCAACGAAAGCTTTGATATTCAATCATTAGAACGTGATCCAGGATTGCGGCGACCAATATGGGAGTATCGATTGACAAACGTGATGAAGTTCGAAGAGCTTATATTGCAGTAGGTCCATATCAATTTATACTTTCAAAGTATCCAAAATCTGGAGAAAACCATCCTCGTAGTTTTCAGGCATCATGGTTCAGGCTTTTCCCATCTTGGTTGGAATATTCTCCTAGTGTAGATGCAGCATTTTGTCTTCCATGCTATGTATTTCACACTCAAGATGGACCTTCGGGGCTGGAAGCATTTACTACTACTGGATTTCGATCATGGAAGAAAGTAAGAGATGGAAAAAATTGTTCATTTTTGGCACATATTGGAAAAGATCTCACTTCACCTCATCGAAATCTTTGAGAAAGCATGTGCGATCTCATGAATCAACAATCACATATTGTACAAAGTATTGCGAAGTTCACATCTCAAGAAGTTCTTTGAAAATAGACTTGGCTTGAAAGCTTCAATTGAGGCAACTAGATGGCTTGCATTTCAAGGATGCTCTTTTAGAGGTCGCGACGAGTCTATAACATCAATCAATCGTGGAAATTTTTGGAACTATTGAGTTTCATAGCCTCTTACAATGACAAAGTAGCGAAATTTTAGATAAAGCTCCAAAAATGCATCGTACACATCACCAAAAATACAAAAACAGATTTTTTGCATGTCTTGGCAACTAAAGTCAAGAATGCCATTCGAGAAGATATTGGTGATGCCAAATTTTGTATTATTGCCGATGAAGCTCGAGATGAATCTAAAAAGGAGCGGATGTCAATTGTATTAAGGTTTGTTGACAAGGATGGCTATGTACAAGAACGTTTTTTGGGCTTGTTCATGTTAAAGACACTCTTTGCATCAACATTAAAACAAGGTATTTGTTCTGTCTTATCACGCCATTCCCTTGATGTTCAGAATATTCGGGGACAAGGCTATGACGGTGCAAGTAACATGCGTGGAGAATGGAATGGATTGCAAGCATTAATTTTAGGTGAATGTCCTTATGCTTATTATGTTCATTGTTTTGCACATCGCTTGCAATTGGCCCTAATTCTTTGCATCGATCAAAGGAAGTTATCCACGTCTATCAGTTTTTTACCAAGTTGAATTCTATTATCAATATCGTTGGTGCCTCATGTAAGCGTAATGACCAATTAAAAGCTGCTCATGCATCGAATATTGCTCATTTGCTTAGCATTAATGAACTAGAAAGTGGGAAAGGGCTTAATCAAATTGGTTCATTACAAAGGCGGTGATACTCATTGGAGTTCTCATTTGAAATCTATATCCGACTTGATAAAGATGTTTAGTGCAACTTGTGAAGTTTTGTTGAATATTATTGAGGATGGAACTACGTATGCTCAACGTGGAGATGCCGATCGACTTATGAGGTGCTAACTTCATTTGAATTTGTTTTTATTTTGCATCTTATGAAAAAAATCTTGGAGATTTCTAATATGCTATGTCAAGCTTTGCAACTTCAATCTCAAGATATTTTGAATGCAACGCATCTTGTGTCATCTACGAAGTTGCTCATTCAAAATTTGAGAGATGATGGATGGGATGAATTAATTACAAATGTGACATCATTTTGTGAAAGCGATTAACATACATGTGCGATTTTGATGATCAATATCTTGCAAGAAGAGGAAGGGCACGCCATCGGCCAAGATGTAATTACAATCGGGCATCATTATAGAGTTGATATTTTCAATGCGGTGATAGATTCTCAATTGCAAGAATTGAGTAGCAAATTGATGATAACACGAGTGTGGAGTTGATTATACTTAGCGCAAGACTAGATCCCCAGGAGAGATCTTTGATATCATTCGGGATTGATGACATTTGCAAGTTGGTAAAAAAGTTTTACCCAAAAGACTTTGCAGAACATGAGATGCTACAATTAAGAATGCAATTTGAGCATTTTGATCATGTGCGGCAACTTCCTGATTTTGAGACATTGAAAACTATTTCTGATTTATGCCAGTGGTTAGTCATAACTAGAAAATCAAAAATCTACCCTCTTGTGTTTAGAGTGATAACTCTTATTCTCACCCTTCCAGTGTCTACAGCTACTACAGAGCGATCTTTTTCTGCTATGAATATAGTCAAGACCACACTTCGAAACAAGATGGAAGATGAGTTTCTTACAGACTGTTTGCTAGTATATATTGAAAAGGAAATTGCACAAAAATTTAGTATAGACTCACTTATAGATGATTTTCGTGATATGCAAGAGAGACGCTCTAAATTTTAATAGTTGGTGAGTATTAACATTGTTTTGATGCTAATATAATATATTTTGAATTTTATTATTATATAAAAAATATTTGATCTTCCAATTATTGCCCCCCCCCCATAGTCGAATCCTGGTTTCGCCCCTGACTCTACCTTAATTGTCACCCGTATTTCAAATCATTTAATTTTAGATGGATTTAGTATTAAAATATTTAAAATTATAAATTACGAATTAATTCTTTAAATTTATATTTCTTTATTGTTTATTTACATCTAAATCCCCCAATTCAAAACATGACATATCAGTTTAGATTTTTCGGATAACGTGTTCTTTTTGGGCCTTGGGCATCACCCTGAGAATGTATCTGAAAAAATTGACTAGTCAATATTTCTGTTATTATCTTCTTCTGTCTTTGCTCTTTATCAAACCCAATTTCATTCCTTTGCATAACAAGGTAACAATTATAGTTATACTCCAAGCTCTGAAATAAAAAGACAAAAATAGCAATGGTATATAGTTCCAAGGTGGGACTGTGGACTGCAAGAGGTATTACAGAAAGCTGAAAAAGGAAACATAAAAATGAATTTTGCTCTTTAGTTTTTCAAATTTCCAACACTACAGTAAATAAATACAAGCCAATGCCAATATTGACCAGATATTGTTATCATTTTGGTTGTTCATCCACGCACCATATTTATGATTTTAGATTTTTTCTATTTTCTTCTCAATCAAAATTTTGGACTACAAAGCTAGTTTTAGTACTATATTCATGTTCAAATTGTGTTATCATAGTACCCGAATGATATTTATACTACAAGAAAATTTCAGTTTACTAATATAATTATCGATAAAAATAATTTTATCAATAATTTTCTCAGTTACCTACATAATAAAAAATAATTTTGTCGTGATCACCACCGTGGCGTAGCCAGGGAAATTTTACGGGGTGGGTTGATCACGAGAATCGGGATGGACCAGGATAAAAAACTAATAGAAAAAACATATAATTTTAACTAATTTTTTTTTTTAAAAAAATTACCTTATAATTTTTTTTTAAAAAAATTGGGGGAGGGCCAGGTTGGCCCCTCCTCCCTCCGCTAGTGTCACCGACTGTTTTTAAATTTACCAACATCTTTGTGGGTATTTTACCAATAGTCTTAGATTTTTAGGTAAATTTTTACCAACAATAAATTTACCAGCAATATTTTACATACACAGTTATCTTAATATTTTCCTGGACTTTTTCTTGTATTGGTAGTTGCGGTTCCCTGTTATAAAAAGTAGAAATATTTCGAGTAAGAGTAGTTGCGGTTCCCATTATAGAAAAGATAGCAATAATAAACATTTATAAAATGATCAATTATTGTTGAGCGTAAATCGTAATACTATAGACTATAATTACCACAGTTAAGTTTTTTCTAGTTTTGCCTACACATGTTTCTTTTGGCAAAAAACGAATAATACATATTGTTAAGTTTTTAATTGAAAATGTGTCTCATACCAAAATAAAGAGTATTGACATCTTACATTTAAAAATTTATAGGAAGCACATTATATAATTTTTTTCCCAACAAAATGTTCAGAAACATTTTATTCAAAACACATTTATAATTACATTCAAAGTACATATTTCTAAAATAGTTTTGTGAAATAACGAAAATAAAACCAAAAGCCCAAAGTTTTCTTTGGGATTGGTTTCTTTTCCAAAAAAATACTGTATTTCTTTTTTAAACAATTTAAAAATGAGAAAATACATTTGTCCTCATTTTCATAGAAAACTAGTTATTTCTACTTTTACAAATTTGGTTTACAAACTTATTAATAGTATTTACTTTTTTCTCACCCACTTATCACTCAATAATCTCATTTTTGAAGCTACTCACACATAATAATCATTTAATGCAGAAGATAACACAAATTAAAATACAGTTTAATTTCTAAATATATGTAAAATAAAATACATAATTATTTCCAAATGTATTTATATTGTTTACATAAAAACGTAACTAATTCAAACAAGTTTTTATTTTTATTTCTCTTGATACACAAAATTCAATATCCTCTCGTAGTTAGAAATTGTAACAGATCTACTTATCTGGTGAATCATCCTTATAAACATGGCTACGCTAGCTTGGTCATATCCCAGAAATATCGTGCTAACATTTGTCACTTAAATTATGGTAACTTTTTAAATTGAGCCCAATTTCTCCATTTATTTTAGTATTCAATTTTTGTCACCGAGAAGTGAGAAAAGTCACCGTCTTTGGTCTTGTCATTTAGCAACTCAAATCTGACAAAATCTCAAAAAGGTAATCACAGAATAGAAACAGGGTTTGCGCTAATCGACATGATTAAGGCCATCTCCAATCCAAAATTCTATTTTAGTGCGAATTTTTGATTTTAAAAAATAGTCGATTCTCGCACCAAACTTAAATTCCATCTCCAATCCACCTACTTCAAATTTTACACTAAAAAGAATATTCTTTGAATATTCCTTGCTATTTCAAATACAATAAATATTCTATATTTACCAAATATATATTAACATATTAATACGTATTAGTATAAGTAATTAGTTTATTTATAATATTATTAATTGTAGATTAAATTATTTAAGTTGTATGCATTAAGTTTAGTTAGATAAATAATGCTCTCATTTAATGTTTGAAACTTATTATCAAAAACCAATTTTAGTAATATAAATAATTTATATTAATAATACCATTATAACGAGTAAAATTAAAATTTTATTTAAATTGTAGATAAAAATAAACAGAAAAAACTTTATTGAAATATCAGATTAGAATTTAAAAAAAGGAAATTCTGTTACAAGTTTACATGAAATGTAAAATGAAAAAAGTTAATGAATCCATTAAAACCAAAAAAGAAAAAGAAAAAGAAAATTAAAAGGTGGATAGCGCTTGTACAGTAGTGCGCCATATATGGCGCAATACTGTTGCATCTTTATTTTGACGCAGGGAATAGCGAATCGGTTGGACTTGATTTTCCACGTCAAATTTGGAGTTTTGGTGGGGATAGCGCATCGATTGGAGATGGTCTAAGACATCTCAAAGTTGTTAGCCAAGTTTTAGCTCAAATATAGTTTTGTTTGGAGCCTCCAAATTGAGTATTAGGTAAGTGTTTTATAATTGTTACTTAACAACTTACAAAATAATGCGTAGGTAAGTAATTTAAGAACTAGAATTTTCCATTCCAAGAATATCAAAGGACTATATTTTTACTGCCTTTAACATTGAATATTGGAAACACTATAAATACTACCCCTGAAATTTATCATATTATTATCTTTCAAAATTATAAATGCCACCTTAATATATGTTGTTATTTTTACAAATTGAAGGCGTAACCAGAAAATATATGGGGTGGATCGATAAATGAAAACGGAGAGAGCCAAACAAAAAAATCATATAAAGCTTCACTATTATTTCTTAAAAAAAATCTCCTTGCAAATTTTTCAAAAAAAATAATAAAGGGGGCACTGGGATCCAGTTGAACCCATATCTCCACCAATGCCTGTTGATTAGAGCTGATAAAATGCAGGCCTGGGCAGCCCAAACCAATGGTTAATAACAAAAGTGGGTTGGGTAAGATCAACCACAAGAACGCAATAAACATAGCTCAACCAACCCATGTATACATTTGTGTACAAAATATCGGATCGGACTAAATATCGGGTTGTACCAAATATGCCCCAATTTTTTTCGAGCCATGAGAAAACCTTTTGTACCGGTCGGGATAGAGGTGACAATTTTGACCCGACACACAGTACCCGCACCGCCTCGTTTGGGTCGCCCGCATGCCCAGATGACATGCGATGGGGCGGGCGTGCAGGTATCACTTCTATATGTGGGTATCCGCCCTTTATATTTTTAATATATTATAATATATTTTTATCTTTTAATATTATATCTAACATTTATAAATTGAAAATAATAATTTTTTAAAGAGATTATATTAAATATATTAAAAATAAATATTTTATTACTTTTTTTCATTTTTTCTATTTACTTTTATTTAATGTGGGTCGTTCAAGTGTCGATTTCAGATCCTCGGCTTCTGTTAAGGTTGGTTTACGATCGATCCTTGATTACGCAGATTCATATGCCTATTTTTTTGATTATGATGCAGAGAGTAATACAAGTTAAGATAAGACGGATCAACTCGCCCTGTCCCACCTTGTTCTGGGGGCGGGGCGGGCCTTGGTATCTAGATACCCGACCCGACCTGCCCCATTGTCATCTCTATATAGGTCGGGATGTATTTTGACACCTCTGTTCACAAGGAACTAATTGATAGGAATAGCAATGGGGCGGGACGAGCTGGGTATCTCAATACCCAGACCCGCCTCGCCCCGTGGTCTAAATACCTGATCCCACCTGCCCCATTGTCATCCCTAGGTCGGGATGTATTTTGACACCTCTGCTGACAAGGAACTAATAGATAGGAATGGCAATGGGGCGGGGCGGGTATCTCAATACCCAGACCCGCCCCATCCCCTCCACGGGGCGGGGCAGGGCAAGTCGCCCCGTGTTGAATTTTTTAATTTTTTTTTCTTATATTTATATTATTGATAATTTTTTTAATATTATATTTTATATTATAAATACATATTTTTTTATAAAATTTGTCATTATATATGTTAAATATAATATTAAATACATAAAAATATATTATTTCATATAATATACATGTAAAATATACATTAAATATATTCAAAAAATAGAAAAAAATAGTACAGGGCATGATGGGTATCCACGAGACGGAGGTGATACCTGCACCGCCCGCAATCACGGAATGAGATGGATCATTTTGCCATCCCTACTAATAGAACAAGACGGGCGAGTGCGGGTATCTAGATACCGGCTCCGCCGGCCATCCATAGCCCATAGGTCGGGATGCATTTTAACACCTCTGCTGACAAGGAACTAATTTGTAATTAAATACAAATCTGGATGATTAATTTCTCACGTAGCAATTAATATTACTAGTACTATGAAAGACAAAGAGCAGAGCAAAATGGTGGTACAAATTAATAGACAGCAGGACAGAAATACTAATATTACAGAAAGCACTACAAAATACACACGCCATTCCATTTTCCACCACCACCACCAGCTAGGGGTGTGCACGGTCCGGGACGGTTCGGAGATTCATAAATCTCCAGAACCGTCCCAAAGTTCGGAGATTTTAAAAATCAATCTCCAGAACCGAACCGTAGAGAAAAAATCTCCGTACCAAACCGTACCAAATTTTCGGTACGGTTCGGTACGGGGATTCGGTTCTAACGGGACGGTTCGGGACGGTACGGGACGGAACGGTGAAACGGAGATTAATCAAAAGTAAAAACACAAAATAAGAAAAAATATAAAAATGAATGTAAAAATCACCAAATAATTGTAGTCCATTCTTTTTTTACTGCAATCTCAAGATTAATACTACAATCATAAATGGCAACACAATCTCAAATTATAAATTCATAATAAATAATACAATCCCAACTAGAATTATATAAAAAATATGTGTTCTAATAACACATATACTTTTACATAACTCCATCCCTGAAACATCAGCTCCATCACTCCATCAGTGAAACATCATCAATCCATCATTCATTAACCATTACTTATTTGATTATATTGATTACAATTCAATTCTGCCAATACCAAAATAAAATTAACCATTGAATAATTTATGTCGAAAATTTTGTAAATCTAAAGCTGATGGTTTTTTAATTTACTATGGATCATTGATGTGTAATTATTGTATTTCGGATGTACAAAACTTTTAAAAGTATAACATATAAGTATCGACAATAACGAAATTTAATATACATGTTGATGTTATGTTTTTATTAAAACATAGCAAATAATGAGAATAATTAATCTCCTTAATTATTTTCATTAATTCTCCTATAAAGAACTCAATTTTTGATCATGGTCAATTATATATTGTTGTTTCACGAGTCATGTATCGTAAGAGTTTGAAAAATATTAGTTTGTGAAGACGGTAAAATAAAATCAAACAGACGAATAATGTTGTGTATAAAGAAGTATTCCAAAATTTATAATTTTGAAATGTAGTTAACTTGATTTGTTAGGAGTTGTATTTTACCTTTTTGTATTCATTGATATTGTAACTCTTATATGCATGCAATTTACGTGCCTTGATGGAACACGCCTCATGCATTGCACGGGCAAAAGACTAGTTAAATGATATAAATTCTTAGAAACTTAATATAATAATTAATTAATCCTATCAGATAATTTTCTAGGTTAATTAAATGTGGGGTATCACAATATCAAAATATAAATAAGATAAAAATAATATATATGTATGTATTAAAAAATTCTTAAAAATCGGTTCTATCTTCGGATCTTGGTTCGACGAAGGCAGTGCGGTTCTCGATGACGGATATTTTAAAAATCTCGAACCGCACAGAAAATTTTTCGGACGGTTCGGTTCGGATAAAGTCAAAAAGTCAACGGAGATTTTCGGTTCGGATATTTTTCGGTTCGGGTATCGGTTCGGTTCCAGCGATCTCCAAGTCCCGTGCACAGCCCTACCACCAGCCCCAAAACATTAAATGAGGCCAACTCCTCCACTCCTGTTCCTTCATTGGTAACAGTAACACCACTCTCAGTTTTGCAGGCGCCGTTCTCTTTTTCTTATACCCTATATATCACCCACCCCTCTCTCTATACATACAAATACATATAGAAATTAATACAGATATATTTCTTTCTCCTTGATATTCTGATGAAGGCCTTTTCTACCACTATCTTTATAATTTAGATTCTACCCAAAATTTCTAACCCAGCAAAAACATTAGACATGGTAGGGTCTCTTTTTTCTCTCTCTCTCTCTCTCTCTCTCTCTCTATAATTTTTCTGTTGCAGTGAATATTATTCATTCACTCATTGATAATTATTATTTTTATTTGTAGTTTGATACTTCTGAAGTTCCCGGGTGGCTTTCGGCCCTCTTGTCGGAGAAGTTTTTCAATGCCTGCATAGTTCATGAAGACGCAAAGAAAAATGAAAAAAATGTTTTTTGTATGGATTGTTGTGAGGGTATTTGCCCTCATTGCTTAGCTAATCACCGTTCTCACCGTCTTCTACAGGTCTGCAAATTTTCATTGAAGAAATAAAAAACAATTTAAGCCTTGTTTTTGAAGAAAAATTGTTTTTCATGGTTTTCGTTTCATTTATGATTCAGATAAGAAGGTATGTGTATCATGATGTTATAAGGCTGGTGGATGCGGATAAATTAATGGACTGTGCTCAAGTGCAAGTAAGTTGAAAGAAGCTGCAAAAATCTAGTGAATTGAAATTTCATATTCTAAATGGGAAAATTCTTCTTTTTGTTGATTATTTGCTTTTTCCATTTATGCCATTTTCAAGAAGCATCAATATCTTTTCAATTGGGGTTTCTAAAATTTGCATATTCTTTGATTTTCTGCAGTGTTATACTACTAACAGTGCAAAAGTAGTATTGTTAAACCAGAGGCCTCAGACAAGGCCACCCAGAGCTTCCGGCAGCCTCTGCATCACCTGTGACAGAAACCTGCAAGAATCATCTCTCTTCTGCTCTCTCTCTTGCAAGGTGCATGCATTTTTCAATTAACCTTAAATTTCTCTTTAATTTTTAATGCTTTAAACAGAATTATTAATTGCTGATTAATATCTAAACTGAATTTATCATTTCCATTTCTTTTCTATAGAAAATTCAATTTTATAATGTTTACAAGAAAGTAATTTCGACGTATTTGTATATATTTCAATTTTCTCATCTGGGTTGTCGTTGATTTTTCTTCTTCTTTTTTTGTTTGTTTTTACCGCAGCTTCAACACGTACTCAGAACTGGGTGCAAGCTTTCGAAGTATCTTCGTAAGTGTGAATTTCTTGCTTTGCCTGAACAAGGTTTAGATGATGGACAAATGACACCTGACTCGGTGCTAGAACCGGCCGGTTCTATGAGGACTGAGTCCGGCTCCAGTAGTGGTGTCCCAGCCGGGTTAATCGAATGCCCGAATCTCATCTGCACAGCGACGACAGAAGTCGTGAAGAAGAAAAGAAGCAATCTACCAGGTTGCTCGACAGGGTTTAGACCGGCTTGTGGACCGGTTTCTGAAATTTCAGAGTGCATGATGAACCGGAGGAAGGGCACACCTCACCGGTCTCCACTTCATTGATATATGTGTACGGACTAGCAGTGGTTGATGAAAGAGGGGAAGTAAAAGGGTGGTCGAGGGCAAATTTGGTATTTCGAGCTTTTTTTTGACCAGGGGCATTTTAGGGTAATCACTTGACCTCCCAAATTTTGTAGAGTACACTTGATTTCCCCTCTTCGTCTAATATAGGTTTGTCTCCACTTGATATTCAAGTTATAAATGGTTTCCTTCTACTTTTTTCCTTTTAACTTGTGACAATGGTTCAATAGGGCCCAATTTGTTACACTTTTACTTTGTACTAGTCAATTTAACATGAGAAAGTTCGGTGTTGAAGTAAATGTTATACTCATTGCATATGTATTTGGTGGGCTTAGATGGTGAACGAATGGGATATAATCGAATATATATAGTATTGTTCGAATTAATTTGTTTGTAATCGAATACATTAATGGATCTTTTGCGAGGTGTGGAGTCCATGTATGTATATATATATATTATATATCTTGGTAGGGGTGTGATTTTTGTGCGTCGATCTGCGACCACGAAAATAAAATGATACGAAAATAGCGGGTTAGTGTTTAGCCTTATCGTGTTCGTGTCTTTATCGTGTCAACACGATAAGGACACGAAAATTTCATGTCGTGTTCGTGTTTTTACGTTTTTACACGATAAGAACACGAACACGATAGTGACACGATAATGACACGACACGAACACGATAAGGACACGATAATGATTCGTTTACCTGTTAGTAACATGATAATGACACGACACGAGCACGATAATGACACGTTTACCTGTTAGTGACACGATAAACCTGATATTTTGTATGTTTATATTGTGTATTATCGTGTAATATCATGTAATTTGTTATCGTGTATTAACATATAAATTATTTTTTTGTTTTTGACTTATCGTGTTGTGTCGTGTCGACACGAAATTTTTCGTGTTCGTGTTGAAGTAGATCCTTATCGTGTCGTGTTCGTGTGTGTCCTTATTGTGTCGTGTCGTTATCGTGTCGACACGAAACACGACACGATAACACAATTTGCCACCCATAATACTTGGAATGGTAATCCATTAATGTCAATGCTGATTGGTTGTTAAGAATAGTTTGCATCTTCTATTTCATTGTGAGCTAGTTTCATCTTTTATTTCAAATTTCACCAGTACATATAAAATATGCATTACTTGCATTACTGATGTCATTCACATACTTGGCATATATACTGATGATACTTGTATAACTTGAAATAGAAGATCTTTTTGTGACTTGTGAGTTAAGAATAAGTAAAACAAAATTGTAATACTAATTAATTACATTGTCGACTCGATCTAAGATCTTTCCTTAGCATGATCATCTTGTGTGCTAAGGATCTTATAATATATAATAAAGACAGATTGACTCCTTAAAATGTCTTAAGTTTATTATGTGTTATTAGTGTGATTCAACACACAACGTAAAAGGACAAAGAATATCTTTTAGATTGCATGTGAGATCGAATTGCAGTTGAGATGTTGAATTAAAAGTTTTTTGGTCCCGAGCCATTATGATGTTTGGTCGTTTGTTTCCTTGTTTGGTTCAACTTGGCGTTATGAGTCTTGTTGACATAGTAACTTTACTACTATACAAGTTGTGATATGAAATTATAGCACAATTATATGATGGTTTGGATAGAAATGGAGAAACATAAGTATAATATTTTCTTCTAATACAATTATTTTGTTGACGCCAATCGAAAAATTTAATATTGTCCCGATGAATTCAGCAAGTAAATTCATTGGTATGTATGATTATGTTTTGCCAGCATCATTTCTTGCATATATTAAATAATTTAGTAGTTTAAAAGCTTACAAAAAATTTAGGAGTGTCTTATCAAGATCCTATGACAAAATCAAAGCATCAATTGTAGCATTACAAGGAAAGAGCCGTTAGCAACAATCAAGGCTAATCATATCAATGCTCTAGCCTAGTTTCTATCAAACTATCTGTTACAAATTTTCTTCTTTGGAAATCCCAAATATTCCCATTGATTCGTAGTCTTGGATTAGAGCATCATATCAACAATTTTCAAAAACCAACAGATGAGGTTATTGATTCTGCTGGAAAGAAAATCAAAAATCCAGAATTTGATACTTGGATCAATAATGATGGTCTTCTTGTCTCATGGCTGCTAGGAAATATGAATGAAGAAGTTCTTAGCATAATTTATGGTGGCGATACAACTTATGAAATTTGGACAACTATTCAAGACAAGCTATTGCATTAAACTGAAGACAATGAAGCCCAACTGAAGAACAACTTATATGCTTTATCCCAAGGGACATCTTCACTCGATGAATATCTTGAAAATTCAAAAAAATGTGACAAGCTTGCGCTATTGGAAAGTCTGTCTCTCGGATGTTGACAAAGTTTGGATAGTCTCAAAAGGACTTGCATCCAAATATAAGGAATTTGAATTGCCGTTTTATCTAAACCCCATTTCCTTCATATAATTAATTTATTATGTCTCTAAAAATTTTTGAACAGGTTTATCTCGTAGAAGAACAACAACAACAACAGTCCATTGATCATAATCAAGCATTCTTTGGACAAAGAGGTAGAGGAAAAAATCATCGGGGAGGAAAAGATAATTTTAAAGGAAGGGGCTCAAACTACTCCAATCGAAATCACTTGCAAAAAAAAATCAATATCGTCTCGGCAAAGCAACGATGGAAACAACCAGACATGGCAACAGAACAAACAAAACTCAAATCGAATTGCTTGCCAAATTTGTGGTCGAACAAATCATACCGCTGTCAAATGTTATTATAGGTATGATTATGCTATGAAGAAGAAAACACCCAAGAAGCCTTAGCAGCCCTGTCACTCAATAATGGTGATGATAAAAAATTCTATGCCGACTCCAGAGCTACTTCTCACATGATCAACAAAGGAGGTAATTTAAAATTTTTAAAACCATATTTTGGTAATCACTCTATATTAGTTGGTAATGGGCAAGCTCTACCTAATACCCATACAGGAAAAGCTTCACTTAGAACCCCACATGGTAAGCTTGAATTAAATAATGTCTTAGTTGTGCAAAAATATAAAAGAATTTACTTTCTGTGAGCCAACTTATTGATGATAATTCTTGTACTTTTGAGTTTAACTCTAATGGTTTTGTTATTAAGGATTAGAAGCAACATATTCTGGCCAAAGGATGTATGAGAGGAAACTTATATGCACTCGATGAAGGAAAATTCGAAACTTTTACTGCTGTTCAAACTCCAAAGGCATTATCAGAAATATGGCATGCACGATTAGGCCACCCGAATTTTAAATTATTGCAAACTCTAGAAAAAAAAGAAATTCTCAATATTTCAAAATGGTTGAGAAAAGATGTTCTATGTACTAGTTGTCAATTGAGAAAACGTTGTAAGCTCTCTTTCAATAATTCAACATCTATTTCAAGATTTCCTTTAGAAAAAATTCATAGTGATTTATGGGGACCTGATCCACTTCAATCTGTTCAAAAATTTAGATATTACGTAATTTTTGTTGATGCGTTTACTCGTTATACGTGGTTATATCCTTTAAAAAATAAATTTGACTTCTTTGATTGTTTTCTAAAATTTCAAGCTTTGGTTGAGAATTATTTTGACAGGAAAATAAAAATCTTTCAATGCGATGGAGGTGGAGAATTTATTTCATCCAAGTTCACTAATCATTTGGCTCGTTGTGGAATTACCCAACAAATTTCACGCCCTTATACACCTGAGCAGAATGGGCTTGCTGAACGCAAGCATCGATATATTGTCGAAACTGGTTTGACTTTATTATTTCATAGCAACATGCCTCTAAAACACTGGGTAGATGCATTTTTAACAGCCGTATACTTAATCAATAGACTGCCTATCTCTTCTGTTGGTAAGGAAACTCCATATTTTAATATTTTTGGTAAGAATCTTTGATTACTGGTTTACGCATTTTTGGTTCTCAATGTTTTCCATATTTGAAAACTCCTGGTACACATAAATTTTCTGAAAAAACTATTCCGTGCGTATTTTTAGGTTATAGTCCTCTCCATAAAGGTTACAGATGTCTTGATCCGTGTAGTAATCGAGTTTATATATCGCGTCATGTTGTTTTTAATGAAAACTACTTTCCATATGCTTTAAAAGACAAAGTAACTCTAGCAAAATCGATGACTTAGTTATTACTAATTTTCCCCAACTGGATGAATGGGTTTCTAAAGACAAATCAATTGATTCATCATTTATCAAAATTTCCAAACAGACTTCTTTTCCTCGGTCTTCTTCCTCGTATAACACTCCTATGAACCCTTCAAAATATTTTGACTTTTTACCACCGGATTCTACATTACAAAGTCATGATCAAAACCAACAACTTCAAGAAAGCACCATACATCCTTCTACACCTTCCATTTCACCTGATTCGGAAAACTCTTCTCCCCAACAAATTCTCACACCCATTTCACCTCCCCATCCGACTAATTTTTCACATGATAACCAAAATTCTTCTCGCCCCATTCGAGTTAAACATCCTCCTACTTATTTAAAAGATTATGTATGCCCATCACTTTCAAATGCCTCCCATACCGCACTTCTTGTTTCTCTTAATGAACCAACAAGTTTAAAATCAGCCTTAAAGTTTAGTAATTGGCAACAAGCAATGCAAGAAGAAATTAATGCCTTACACAATAACCACACTTGGTCACTAGTTCCTCGTCCAACTAATGCTAATGTCATTGGATCTAAATGGGTATATCGTACAAAATATAAAGAAGATGGTACAATAGATCGTTTTAAAGTTCGATTAGTTGCCAAAGGATACACTCAAATTCTAGGAATTGACTTTGGCGAAACATTTAGTCATGTCATAAAACCTACAACAATTCGCGTTATCCTCTCTCTTGCGGTCTACTTTAAATGGCCTTGAAAACAATTAGATGTCAAAAATGCTTTTTTAAATGGCGTCCTTACAGAGAAAATTTTTATGGAACAACCACCTGGTTTTGTGAACCGTTAATTCTCTAATTATATTTGTTTACTACACAAATCCCTGTATGGTTTAAAACAAGCACCACGTGCTTGGTTTGAAAAATTATCACATACTCTTAATTCTATTGGCTTTACATGTATCACTGCTGATTCATCTCTATTTATTTATTGTCATAACACTACATTTATTTTACTACTTGTTTATGTTGATGATGTTGTTCTTACTGGAAATTGTCCTTCTTTTATTTCTCAACTCATTTCTCGCATTCACAAGGATTTCGCTCTAAAAGATTTAGGTACACTAAATTTTTTTCTTGGACTTGAAGTTAAGTATTTTGATGGTGGGCTATCTCTTTCACAAACTAAATATGCTCGTGTCCTTCTTGCCAAAACCAAAATGCTTGATGCTTCTAAAATTAATACCCCTATCGCTTCTAAAATAAATCCTCAACCTGATGATCTTGAACCCACTGATCTTACTACATATCGCCAATTATGTGGCTCCTTACAATATCTGACTTTTACTCGACCTGATCTTACACATGCTGTAAATCTTGTGTGTCAACATTTTCAAAATCCAACTATGAAAGATTTACGTGCAGTCAAACGAATTTTGCGATACATTAGTGGAACTCTAAATTATGGTCTTCGTTACTTATCCCAAACTTCTCTTACTCTTAATGCTTTTTTATGATGCAGTTAGGTGCAGTTGCCCATTTACAAGACGCAAAGACAAATGGATATTGCATTTTTCTTGGCGCCAATTGTGTATCTTGGGCCTCAAAGAAACAACCTACAGTTTCACGGTCTAGTGCTGAGGTTGAATATCGATCCCTTGCCACCACCGCTGCTGAACTTACTTGGCTCCAATATCTTTTCCATGATCTTGGAATTCCTCTTGCTAGACGTCCTCTCCTTTTATGTGACAATCAAAGTGCCATTCACATGTCTCATAATCCGGTGTTCCATGCTAGAACAAAACACATTGAAATCGACTACCATTTTATTCGAGAAAAAGTCACTAATGGTGCTCTTCATCTTCGATACTTATCAACCACTAAGCAGATTGTTGATATCTTTACGAAAGCTCTTTCTAAAGACACCTTCGTCACCTTTAGATACAAGCTTGGTGTTTGGTCTTTACCACTACCAACCTTGAGGGGGGATGATAAAGATCCTACGACAAAATCAAAGCATCAATTGTAGTATTACAAGGAAAGAGCCGTTAGCAACAATCGAAATTTAATCATATCAATGATATCTCCATTGTCAATTATTAGAATTATAGCCGTTGTATTTTTATGTATAAATAGTTATGTACTCAATTGAGATTAATTCAATTCAAGTCTTTCTTAAATTCTTTTGAGCCAATTATTTCTTTATGTCTTGCTAATTTTTTTGAAAAAAAAAAATCTTTACAATAGCTCATTTATTTCGTTTGATTATATTGTCTTACTAATTTAATGTGTACGCGTCATATGATTTTTGAAGAATGATATATTAGTTAAAAAATTTATGTAATGTGTATGGATTATTTGTCTTGTATAATTTATTCTTAAATTTAAAAGTTTCTAATAAATTAATTTTGATTTTAAATTATAGTACAAGATATAACATAATAGGTCATATGGTAAAAAATAATATTCTAATTTTTTTTAATGAAAAGAGTGGTATTATTTATCTCATCTATGAGGTGGGATGAGTTAATAATCCAACAATATTTACATATCATGTCGAACTTGGAATTTTATCATGAAATGCACCATTAAAAGTAAACATGTGACTAAGTTGAATATATAATTTATACTCTTCTAAAAATCTCCGCCTAACCTCGATTACTCCCCGCCTAGGCGCTAAGCCCCCATTGTCCGTCTATAGTTTTTTTCCAATTAGGCCCCGCCTAACCCGGAGCCTAGACGCTAGACCCCAACCTGCCGCCCGACAAGCGCCTAGCGCTTTTTTAGAACTTGAATTTATCCACCTAATCAAATGAAGTAAACGATCATTTGTTTCAAAAAAGTTGCAATCGTAAATCAAAATTCAAAGCTTAATTCTAGTAATCTTGAAACTTCAATTAAGAATGGAAGTATTTGTTAAAATATTATATGAAAGAAGTTTAAACTGCTAAAAAGAAGTGAAAATCGGTTGAGATTGAGAGCTAACACTTGACAGTATTTGAGACATTGTTAAAATTGAGAAACTTAATTGATAGATAAGTTGTAATAGTAGATCTAACTTGTTTTATTATTTGTGCATAGGGATCCTTATTGTTAGCATGGAAATTGAGATTTCTTGTGATTAGCTTCCTTGTGATTTGCATGGAAATTGAGATTTCTTGTGATTAGCTTCCTTGTGATTTGCGAAATAGGCTAGACTACCGCAGGACAGGCCTACGACCTGGCCTACGTTCGGTCTATCCTGGCTAGCTTTATTTATTAAATGAGTCAGATCAAATCCTTTTAGCAAACCTATTTATGTAAGTAGGCCAGACTCGAGCCTTAAAAAAAGCCTTTCAAGCATAATAGAGTAGCCTTTTTATGGCCTACTAATATAAAAGAATAATAATATATATTATGTATTTTATTAATATTGCTCATTTTTATATAATTAGTAAGAAACACGTGCGTCGTATGTGATCCACATGACTTTACTAAAATAATTTTATTATTTAATAATTTTATTGATTAATATTACAATGTGAAATAAAAATAACTAAATCTAAATATTACACAATATTTAATATATATTTTGCTTTACTTTAATTATAGATCGATATGAATTGTTAAATAATCATTTTAAAGAACTCAATCCAACAAAAAATTTACAATTAGTATAACAACAAAATAAGTTTTATATTAACTTACAATCACATTCATCGGTCTTTTAGCATTGGATGCATTTTACATAATCAGACAAATAATTTAGCTTATAAATCATAAGCAATCGATTAATAAATCACATGCAAGTTATCGCATTATTAAAAAATAATTAATTAAATATTATACCAAAATCCATCATAATATCATCATTTTATTTGTTATTATTATTCAATTAAAATAAAATAAAATAAAAATTTGGTTAAATTCTTATACTTCATGTGCTTCTTGTATTCTATCTCGAGTTCTTGATTAAAGAAATGTAAAAAACAAAATAATATAATATATATATGTAAAAATATTCATATATTATTTTAATTCTAGTAACAAAGTCAATATTTTATCATTAACACTTAAACTTAAAGTTTGTAGTCCTCCTATTTCTAGTGTCTTAAAAATAATAAATATTAACCTAATATATAAAAAAATCCATTATTTTCATCGAGTCGGGTATTAAATAAAACTATGAAAAAGTGATAAGTCAAAATCTGAGTTTTGAAACTCTATTCAATTGCATACAAAATATCTTTATATAATAAATAATAAAACCAAAGACAGCCTTATGAAAGAAAAATTAAGTTAACAATTTTCACATGTCAATTTTCAATAATTAAATATAATACTAATTAACTTTTATGCTTGAATTTCTTTTTGCATTTCACTTATGTTTTTAAAAGTTATACATAATAAACTAAAAACTAATATAGTTTTTTAAATTTCACAAATTTTAGAAAGATATGTTATACTATTAGAGTTTGTACTTGCAATTGAATTTGACTATTTTGGCTATATTGATATTTACATTGTTGTAAATTTTGTGGTGTATTTATAAGTCGCAGCCCTCGAAAATCCGTTAAAAAGGCCCAAAAATAAAATAGACCATGTTTAGCCCTGTTTTCGGTCCGGACGTGCGCATCTCTCCCTTGTGTGTGCAGCTCGTCGTCGCCGCTTCGTCGTCATTGCTTGATCACTTGCTTGATCGGCCGCTGCGGCGCCGCATGCCCGAACATCTCCCCATCTTTGTCTGCTTTGTGTTGACGTGTGGCTGCGCAACCTATCGTCCTCAGCGGCATTGCACTCCGATTATCACACCTGCTTTGCATCTTGGCTGCATTTCCATGAAACTCGCCCCTGTCGTTTTCAACCCAGCGCCTTGTGCGCTCATTCTCACTTGATATTTTTCCATTTTTCAACTTCTAAAATGCGCTTTTCACCTTTCGAACACGTTTTTTTATCGTTTTTGAACAATTTTGGCTATCAAGATCAATCCCGATTCTCGAACGACAACAAATGACACAAACTCGACTCAAACGACACTAAAATACCCAAAAACAATGCAAAATCCTATGCGGAGCACTCGGTACATTGGTATAAAACCAACATAACAATGGGCACGAAGTCGGTTACAAAAGAAAAAGAAAATCTAAATCTACCCTACTTGAGGATTTTGCTAATTTGAAGCGGTCTCATCGTCGGCCTTATCGTTGGTAGTCCTTCCCTTCTTTTCCATCCTCCGTAGGGGACCGATTCCTCATTGCACTTGTCCCGATCAGCCTCAAAATCGGCGTCTTCCCGATATCTGGTCGTTGATAAACCTTATTAGGCTAGACAATAGCGAGCAGCCAAATAAGTAAGGCCATTGGGAAGAAGCTCGGAAAACCAACTCCCCCTCATTGAGTCCCTCAACTCGGGCCTATTTTTAGGCCTTAGCCAAGGACTTCTCTGCCTCCATCTTCTGCTCAATCATCAAAGTCTCTAGCCTCTGGTTTTCGGCCTGCAAGACCTTCTATGTCTTACGAGCTTTCTCTTGAGCAACTTCTGCCACCTATATTGCCCTGGCAGCTTCATATGCTCTATGTTGAGCCTTTTTCACCTCCTCCTGGAGGGATGCCGCCATACCCTCGCAGATTGTGTGAGCCTCTTTAAGGTTGAAATGCTGATAAGTCAAGCTCCAAGCTCTGTCAATGACGTGCATTATCATCGCCATCGCCTTGCCGACCAACCCAACACTGTACTGAACCTTCTCCACCAGGTCCAGTGTATGGGTGAATTCTTCTATGCCCCTAGTCCAAGCCCATGCAGACACCTGCATCGCCTCCATGCTGGCACAAGGAATAGTAGCGATAAGTTTCTCAATCGGCGTTAATCATTTAACATACTCAAGAAACCATCCTGACTTGCTTCCGATCATGGCCTCGCATGGATCTTTCTATTTGGGGTTAGGCGACATGTAATGAACTTTCCTCCCCAGATCATTGGGAAAAGTACGGGCGGGATCATGTTGTTTGACATGATAAGGAGATGGACGTGGAGGGGAAGGTGTTGGAGGAGCATCGGTCCCCGAGATAGAAATCCCAGTCATCCTCCTTTGCTATAGAGCTTTTTTGGTCCCAGGCGCGGTTTTGTGCTTGCCACTGATAATTTATTCTCTGGCCCTATGTTTCTCGGCCAAATGTTCGACCATCACTTAAGCTGTTTTCTACTGCTCATCCATGCGATCACTAGGTTAGTTGTAGGTCCCAAGGGGTGTGAGTAAGGTTTAGAAGGGGGGTTGAATAAACCTTACCATTCTTTTGATTTTAGTCCTTTTAAAATTATAACAGAGTTAACTCAAACAAGCTGTGTCCTTGAGGGACAACTAAGTTGGTTATTCAGCTAAGTTAGCCACTCAACAGACTCGATAGAGCTATTGATAGAATAACTCGGCTTTTTAACCTGAACTTTAACTTGGCTGTGTTGGTTTTATCAGCGGAAGACCTAACACCCTTTGAATTGTTCTAAGCTTGTTTTAACACTTGATTTTAGCACTTGGTTATTAATCAGTTGGATAGCAAATATAAGTTTATCAGCAGATATGATATAAATATGCAGAAATATAAATGTGCTGAAAAAATAAATGACAGTTAATTTTTATAGAGGTTCGAAGACGGGGTAATTCTTCTAATCCTCTCTTCTCGAACTCCTGGAGGAATCCACTATGTAACAGATCAGTTTACAACATGGTGAACAGTCTAGAGACAGTCTTGGTCACACAACTAGCTTCTTTTGCGACTCAGCTTCTTCACAGGCATTTGCGCTTGCTCACTCTTGACTCACTTTCTCAAGCTCTTGGATTTGATCACGAAGCCTCCAATCACTTGATCTTTGGTTCGACCTTGAACCTTCCTACAATCCTCCTTGGAGAGTAGACCCCTTTTGATTCTTCAAAAGTTTTCTCTTCAATGATTTGAAGTTGTCTTTCCTTCACAGCTTGTGTTGGATCGATTTCCTTCGAGTTTCAGGCTTGAGGATTTGCTTGATTATACTTGAGAATATTTCAGGTTAATAGCTTGAATAATGCTTGATTTCTCAGGTGTGCAAGGTAACCTTTTCTCAGTAAATTCCTTAGCCTTTTATAGTGCACTTTTGAAATTTTGCCCGTTGAAGAGATAGGATAATTTCAAAAGTCACTTGTGTTCATTGGCTTGTCTTGTTGCAGTCCTTGATGTTGACATTTCCTCATATTTAATGTCTTGCGGTATTGCAGTGTTTCTGACACTGGTGCAGTGCTTCCCATTGGTTTGTTCCTTTTGCACACAACTGGAACTATCACTTTATCTCTGACAACTTTAACATGTTACCATTATGAGTAACATTCTTGACTTTCATCAACAGATCTCGCTCAGTTGTCTTGACTTAACTGTAGTCTTTTATTTCCCAGGTGACTTGAGTTAGCTTCCAATCTTTGGATGACTCATCTGTTACTTCAACTTGAGACTTGGCTTCTTAAGTTGACTTGACTGACTCTCCACACAGCTATTTCACAGCAGATACACCTTCAGTCTTGTTCTTGAATTTTCTTCTTTGCCATACTCAGCTGTCTTGCAGCAGAGTCTTCAGTTGACTTCTTGTATTTCTAGGTATAGCTGACTTGACTCATCTTTTCCAGCCCTATCTATTTCAATACAAATTACAAGGAAAATAGGGTGCCAACTTTCTAGTTTAAGTTTAAATGGTATCATCAAAATCTACAAAAATAAATTTCCTAACAATTTCCCCTTTTTTGATGATGCCAAAACTTAAAAACATTCAACAAAAATATAAACAACAAAGATACATACAGACAATGCAATAACAAAGAATGTATGCTTGAAATAGATCGCTTTATTGATCATAATATTCTTGTCCTTTACATTGTTGTTTACATTTGGTATCATAACATTCTTTTTCAAAGCAAAACACATATCTATGCTAAGATACAAGAGTAAATACAAAGTGAAAAATTACAAGGAAAATCACTAAGTATTACAGATGACTTACAAAAATATATTTACATAAGTAATATACATGAAGGGGTTCGCAGCAACACCTCAACGCCTTCGCTGCATCTTTCTTTCTTCGTCAGCTCTTTCGAAGTCATCAACTCTACTTCTTTTTCTTTCTTCTTCTTCCTCAGCTTTCTTCTTCTTTTCATAAGCTTGTTTAGAGGCATCATCCCTTCGCTTCCTATTGAACCATTACTGTGTTTGCCTTTGGTTCTCCTCTTCTTGTGTTCTTACTGTCTCCGCGTTCTTTCTTGCCACTTCCAGATTGGCCAATTCATCATACCTAGCCCAGTAGATCATCCCTTTCTTTTATTGATCTACATATTCAACATTCTTGGGTTTTGGTCGAGGTTGGGAGCCTCTTCCACCACCACTTCTTCCTCTTCCTATGGGGTGTGTCTTTGCACGGGAGTCTGCAACACCAGGCGAGTGATGCTGGAAGTCTCGCCGCTTTCAACTTCTTCACACAATGCAAGACCTTTCTCCCAGTACAGATCCCAGGCTTGGGCTAGTGTCATTCCTTGGAAATAGCGTTCGGATTCAAGCGTTTTGAATTCTTCAACCGATCACAGGCTCGAGATCCATTGTCGAATCGCATCACGATCTTTTCCAATGGAAGACCACCATCTTGGTTCAAGACTTCTCAACGCGGGCATCTCGCTTTTTAAAAAACTCCTCAATCCCCTCGCTTCAATGATTTTTCTTTTTCTCGACATTGGCACAACGAGAGTGCTCAATGGGTAGGGTTACGAGGAGTTTGCTCAGGATGGATGCAGTAATTTGACCCTGCTGAGGGGTTTCAGCTATCATCATTACGTTGACATCATCCTTAAGAATATTCCCGCTCATTTAAAATGACTGCGTTTTTGTCACTTAGTTCATAAATGACTCAGCTTATATCAAATATGACTTAACTCTGCTTCTCCCTTTTCATTAAGTCACTCAGCTGTCAGCTAACTCGATACAGCTGACTTTCCGATATGGCTATTTCACTTGGCTGATGTGTGAAACTTGCTCTCTTCTCATTTTCTCATCATTTATCTCTGTTGATTGAGTTTTCTAAGTGTTAACTCAGCTCAATTAACTCTAGCTCATTCTTAAGCTCTTCAAATCTTAATTTACATAGAGGCTTAGTGAATATGTCAGCTAACTACTTATTAGTTGAGATATATTCCAAAGTGATGTCTTTCTTTTCAACATGATCTCTTATAAAATGATATCTGACATCAATGTGCTTTGTTCTTGAATGCAACACAGGATTCTGAGTGATTGCAATAGCACTAGTATTATCACACACAATTGGAATCTCTTTCTCTTCAATCTCATAGTCTCTTAGTTCTTTGTCTCATCCATAAGACTTGGGCATAAATGTTTGCCATGCAGCTATGTACTGCTTCATTTGTGGATGTGGCTATCGAGTTTTGCTTCTTGGTAAACCAGAAACCAATCTATTTCCAAGCATTTGACATGTACCAAGTACTCTTCCTGTCAAACTCTACATCCAACATAGTCTGAGTCTGAGTAACCAATAAGCTTGAATCCACCTTTCTTTGGATACCATAAGCCAACTTCCTGGCATCCCTTCAAATACCTTAGGATTCTCTTAGCTGCAGTCATGTGACTCTCCTTTGGTACAGATTGAAATCTTGCACATACACCTGCTGCAAAGGTGATGTCTGGCCTGCTGGCTGTTAAGTAGAGCAATGATCCAATAAGTGCTCTATATCTGGTTTGATCTACAACCTTGCCATCTGCATCTATGTCCATCTTGACTGATGTGTTCATTGGTATTTTCACAGAAGACTTCTCTTCCATACCAAATTTCTTCATTAATTCTCTGGTGTATTTTGTTTGGCTTATGAAGGTTCCATCCTTCAATTGCTTGACTTGAAGTCCTAGAAAGAAAGTCAACTCTCCCATCATGCTCATCTCAAATTTACCTTGCATGAGGTTTGAGAACTTATCACACAGCTCCTTGTTTGTGGATCCAAAAATTATATCATCCACATATATTTGAACAAGCAGTATACTTTCTCCATCTTGAATTATGAAGAGAGTTCTATCCACTTTGCCTTTGGTAAATCCATTGTTAGTTAGAAATTAGGACAATGTATCATACCAAACTCTTAGTGCTTGTTTTAATCTATATAATGCTTTCTTGAGCATGTACTCATCTCCAATAGTCTTCTGCTCAAAACCTGTAGGTTGTTCAACATAGACTTTTTCCTCTAGATCCATTTAGAAATGCACTCTTCACATCCATTTGATACACGGTGAAGTTCTTATGTGCAAAGATAGCAAGAAACATCCTTATTGTTTCCAATCTTGCAACAGGAGCAAAGGTTTCATCAAATATATACCCTCTTCTTGGCAATACCCTCTTCCTGAAAACCCATTTTGTGCCAATAACATTTTGATGGGTTGGTCTCTCGCACTAATTCTCATACCTTGTTTCTTTCAAATTGATTGACTCTTCTTTGCATGGCTTGTATCCAATGTGTATCCTACAATACTTGAGATACATCTATAGGCTCTATTTGGGAAATAAAACAAGTAAACATTGCTTCATGTTGTGTTCGATCTGGTTCTTATGCCATTTGTTACATCTCCAATAACTAACTCACGGTGGATGGTCTCTCACCATCTCACATAAGGTTGGAGCAAGTCTGTTTGGATTCGGTAGTGTCGCAGCTAAGTTGTCTTGAACAACTCTTTCATCTTCATTGTTTGTAGACTTTCCAAGTGTCTTTGAGATGCACGGCTATCTCATCTTAAATGCGGGTTGATTGCTCTTACTTGATTTCCTTCAACATAAGGACTCTTCTCGCAGTTGGCTGATTCATCTTGTCAGCTAACTCTTCAATATCTTCTCCATTCACATTAGGTTCATAAAAAACCACATGGATAGACTTTTCTGTGACCATAGTCCCCTTGTTCAACACTCTATAGGCTTTGCTTTTTTGAGTATCCCAAAAGATACCTTCATCGCCTTTAGCATCAAAAGCCCTCAAATTATCCTTGCCATTGTTATGGATGAAGCATTTGCAACCAAATATCATGAAGTATCCAACATTTGGCTTTCTCCCTATCCAAATCTCATAGGGAGTCTTGGTTAATTGCCTGTTTATCATGCATCTATTTTGAGTATAGCATGTTGTGTTAATGGTTTCAGCCCCAAAATCTCTTAGCAACCCAGCCTTGACTAACATGGTCCTTGCGAGCTTCCTTGAGAGTTATGTTCCTTCTTTCGGCTACTCCATTCTCATTGTGGAGTTCTTTTTGCAGATAACTCATGAGCAATACCATTTTCAACCCAATACTTGAGTAATTATCCCATTGACAAACTCGGTTCCTCTATCGACCTTATTTTTATAATAGTTTGGCTTTTTTTCATTTTGAACTCTTTTCATCACCGAGGTAACTTCTCGCAAAGTTTCCTTATTTTTGCACATGAAGATTGTCCATGTATATCTTGAATAATCATCTACCACCACTAAGGTGTATTTCTTTCCACTTATCTTTGTTGGTTCATTTGGACCAAATAGATCCATATGCAATGGATGTAAAATCCTTGTTGAAGAAGGACTTCGCTTGTCCTTGAATGAAGATTTTAATTGCTTTCCCATCCGGCATGCATCACATACACTTTCTTTCTTGTACAATGAGTCCGCAATCCTTCCACAAGATGACTTCTTGCAAGCTTGTTGATTGTCTTGAAATTGATGACTAAAACTTCGTGCCCACAGCCAACTTGATTTCGGTTGTACTCTTTTGCTAATAGACAAGTGCTTGGTGTAGCAAAGAGACTAATCTACCACATACATATTCTTCTGTCTTGATCCTTGCAAAGACTATTTCATTTGATTCAACATCTTTGATCCGCACACTCCGTATATGAATCCAACATTGTAGCCTTGTCACGCGAGTTGGGCGATGCTTAACAAAGTTGAAGTTGAGGCCTTCAACATAAGCAACATATGTGATTTCCAATCCATTCTTCTCGGATAGATCTGTGCCTTTGATTTCCCCTGGAGCTTCATTTCCTCCAAATATGACTTTTGCACTCTAATCTCCTTGAATCTTGTGATTTTTCTTGTTTCTGTCGTATATGTCCGGAACAACCACTATCCATGTACCAGGTTCATTGGCACTCGTTTGTTCTTTGAACCTACAATCAAGAAAATCAGTTTTTAGGTACCCATACTTGCCTGGGTCCTGAGGGGTTAATGCTATAAGATGATCCAACCAACCTATAGCCAAATGACTTGACTCTAAGAGGTTGCCATCTATCAGTGCCATAATGATAATGCACATTGGCAAATTGCTTGGGGGTTTTAGGTTCATACAGCTGTCTCTTTTGTCTGTATGCCTATGTGTGTGTTTCAGCAATTGCTTTCTTGGGATAGTTGTGATATTTTGAGTGTGTAGTGCCTGGGTGTGTGCTGATAATAGCTCTTTTGCCTTTGGAATGACCTTTGCTGAGGTTTATGTCTTTGCCATTTAGGCTTGTATTCCATTGGTCTTTGCTCATATTTCACATTGTTCCAATCAGCTTGATTTGGATAGTTTCTACCATTCCCATCATATGTATTCCTCTGATGAAATTTCTGGGGTTTCTGGTAGCTCTGTTTGCTTTTCACAGAGTATTTTCTGTTTGGAGTTTGCTAAGGAACTATGCTGGATTTCTTCTGAGTTGTCCTCTCAGCATACTCAACTGGTTGTTTTCCTTTCCCTTTATATCCAAGGCCAGTTTGTTTGCGATTGTGCTTAGGAGTGAATGTGGGTGCAACATTTGGTGTTTTGGATTTTTGAGATGCTTCATTGCTTGAAGATCCCAAAATCACTCTTGGAGTTTGACTGTGCACAAAGGAATTGAATCCTATGACTGTCTTATCTCCACATTCTTTTTGACTCATGATAAGATCATCCAATGATTTGGATGCCTTTGTAAATGAGGCAATCACATTTTTGAGGTCTTTTTCCTCTTTTCTATAAGCAGCCTATCTCTCGCTATCATTTTTCGCATTCTCGGTCGTCATCGTTGTGTTCTCATTAGCTATGTGACTTAGAGTACTCAGCTCCTTAGTCAACATTGAGTTTTGGATTTTGAGTTGGCTATTTTCCTCATTTTGAAGTGTGTGTGAGGATTTAATATGCTCAAAATCTTTCATCATTTTGCCTAATGAATCATAAATATCAAAGTGGGTGATGAAGTGTGTGTATCACAATCACTATCACTTGAATCAATTAGATGAGTTAGACCTGCATCTTCATCTTCTTGGTCTGCGTTGATCTTGTTCTTTAGCCATAAGACATATCATGGCCTCTTTAGACTTATTGCCTCAGCTGACCACCATGGCTTTCTTCTTTTCCTATCTTCTTTCTCTGAATACTTTTCTTTCTTCTTCATTCCTATATTTGTTGATTGGTGGATAGGAACAATCAACTGCAAAATGTCCTGGTTGTCTGCTGTTCCAACACAGGTTCTCAGCTCTTTCTGTTCTTGGGTTATCAGCTCTCTGATATTCTACCCTTTGATGCTCAACTCTCTTGGGTGGCCTATCTTTCCTGACTTAGAGGGAGCCGAATGTCTCATGGAGGTTTCACCCTTGTTTCTTTTATAGTTCTTATTGAAGAACTTGTTGAATCTTTTAACCATTAGGGCAATTTTCTCCTGGTCTATGGCTTCCTTTCGTTCACTCTCTTTCCATCCTTGACTACTACGGTAAGTTGTCTTGGAAATGCAATTTGTTAGTCCAGTAGCTACGATAATCTACAAAGGGGTGAATAGATTATGCCGATTTTCGCAAATCACCCTCTTTTCGAATCAACAAGTAAATGACAAGAATGTAAATGCGGAAATTAAACAACACTCGTTGATTTAAAGAGGTTCAACCCACCTAGGCCTAATCCTCTACCACCCTAGTATCTCCAGGGATGGATTTCAAAAAGAAAAAAAAAGATTTTATTAATTACCACAATTAATACAACACTTTAAGGATCACCACAATCCTCTTACAACACCTTCAAGGAGATTACCACAATCTTCCTTCACCACCTTTGAAGAGTACCACACTCTTCAAACACCTATCACCTAGATCACCCAGTGTATTCTTACCACAAGAATACTCACAAGGATGTCTTGTGTTGAATGATGGACAAAATTTAAGATTACAACTCTATGAAACCAATACAAAGATTGAGTGCAAGTGTAATCAAGAATCAAAAAGCCTAGACCTCAAAGATGTGCAAGTGAAAGTACTTAGGCTATTACAACAAGAATGTAAAAATGAAAGCTTGAACAATTTGCGATTTCTTGTTGTGTGTTTTGCTTGTATGTGTTGTATCTTGTGTCTTCAATTCATCCTCTATTTATAGGGAAGTCTTCACCAACATAGGCTCTCTCTATCTTCACTTTTGTCTACAAAAGAAGATCACAAGATATAGAAATATTGTACAAAAAGCAAAAGTAAATCTTGTTATCAAAAATTTCAAACAACATAACTTTGTCACAAAATAGCATAGAGCGACCAGGTTACCTGTTGAAGATTTCGACCGTTTGAAAAAATTAGTGCGATCCAGTGCAGTCGTCGGGGGTCGGCCACGGTCGATGGGGGTGCGACCGGTCGCTTGACCGTCCCCTCTTCGTTTTTTAGAGTTGAGCGTTATTTCAATTCTCTTTTAGCTTCAGGTACCGACGACGCTTTGGGGCGTCGGTCGACCTTCAAATTGAAATGTTGTCCGATTTTTATCAAAAATAAACTTCAAGAAATACTCCAAAAAATTAGTAAAAACATTTTAAATCACTTGGGAGTATTTTGACAACATTTATAAACATAGTTTTGGTGTAAAAACAATTTAAACAAAACCATCAAAAGTGTTGTCCATTTTTATCGAAAAATAATTCTAAGAAACACTCCAAAAATTAGCAAAAACATTTTAAATCATTTAGGAGTATTTGGACAACATTTATTAACATTGTTTTGGTATAAAAACTCATTTAAACATAATCATCAAAATCTTGATAAAAACATTTATCTAACAAACTCCCCTTTTGATGATTACAACCAAAACAATTTTAGGAAGTTGATTTTAAAACAAAACAAATTTTCGGTCTAAAACATCAATCCATTTAAGCAAGATTCATCATAAGTACAAACACACAAGGATATAGCAAAGATTTTCAAAATCATTTTTGCACAAGCTCCCCTATCAATATGCATATCAAGAACAAGTATACAAGCAACAACTAAAAGCTTAAAGCTTAGCTTTTACAACTTAAGCTTGAATATCATGAGCTTATAAGCTCCCCTGTCACAAAAGCATCATTAGTCAAGTATAAAAGTCCATAATACATCACATGGACCAAGTATAATCCATAGCTTTTGGCTTTTAAGAGCTTTAGCTAATAGCTTTTCTTGCGAGCTTATTTACGCTTCTTTGAGCTTATGAGCGTTTTCTTGTTTCTCCCCTTTGGAATCATCAAAAATAATGTTAGCACGATAAAAACATCATACAATTATATCAAAGTGCGCAATTTTATAGATTTATCGAGCATATTGAGCATTTAAGCTTAAATTCCGAATAAAAGGGAAACAATTGCTCATTTGTTTTGTAAAAGCTCATTTGATTGATAAAACATGATCTCTATAAACTTATAAGACTTTTCAAATCAAGAGAATCATGTAGGTGATGAATTTTTCATTGAAACATTTTGTCGAACACTTGGCGTGCGTCGAATAAAACAAGAGAAATATAACGCCTTTGTGATTCGTTTAAGCCAAAAATTTTCATCACCAATTGCAATACAACAATATTCATACATCATCAATCATCATAAACATCATATTAATACAAGAATTTCAACAAGATATCAAGATACAAACACATTCTCAAGGTTCAACCCAATTGAGATTAAAAGAGAAATTTTACCATGTAATCGGTAAAGATGAACAATGATGATGATAATCGAGCCTCATGAAGTCCAAAATATGCAATGTATGCAAGAAAACAAATTTGAAGTGAAATTTGTGTGAAAAATGCATAGGGACGAAAAATGGACAAAATAAGCCAAAATGGTCGAAATCAAAAGTAAACGATTTAAACCATAAAATGGTGAGGGGCGGCCGGTTGGGGGTGGGCGACCGGTCGGCCTTCCCCCAACCAGCCCATTGTTCTTTCTGTTTTTCCAAAATCCGAGTTTTTAACCAAAAATACGATTTTTTGCCCCTAAGTTTTAAAAACGTGCAAAATGCAATCATGGACCTCATTCAATATGCATTATGCCTAACGTATTGACGCAAAAGTCTCGGAAGATAGCGGTTTTGTAAAAATGTCCGCTAATTGATCTTGAGATGGTACAAAAGATATCTCAATTTTTCGTTTTGAAACACAATCCCTTAGAAAATGATGTCGAATCTCAATATGTTTAGTACGGTTATGATGAAGATTTTGAGCAATATTTATAGCGGATATATTATCACAAAAGATAGGAACACTTTCAAAAGAACATTTATAATCCGCTAAAGTTTGTTTCATCCAAAGAAGTTGTGTACAACAAAATGCCGTGGAAATGTATTCGGCTTCGGCCGTTGAAAGTGAAACACAATTTTGTTTCTTTGAAAACCAAGAAACAAGCAATCACCTAGAAATTGACATGATCCGGAAAGTACTTTTCCGATCATCAATATTTCCGCATAATCTGAATCACTATGACCTTTAAGAGAAAAATTTTCATTCTTTGGATAGAATAAACCATATTGAATAGTGTCTTTCAAATATCGAAAAATCCTTTTAACGGCACTCATATGAGATTCTTTGGGATTGCTTTGAAAACGAGCACATAGGCATACGACATGAAGAATATCCGGTCTACTTGCGGTTAAATAAAGTAAACTACCAATCATACCTCGATACTTGGATTCATCAACCGAGCTTGCCTTTTTCATCTTTGTCAATCTTGACGTTTGTTGCCATTGGGGTAGAGACAGTTCTTCCTTCTTCAATGCCAAATTTCTTCAAAAGCTCCTTTGTATATTTTGATTGAGAAATATAAATTCCTTCTGGCATTGCTTAATTTGAAGTCCAAGGAAGAAGTTGAGCTCCCCCATCATGCTCATTTCAAATTCACCTTGCATTAACTTAGAAAATTTCTTGCACAAGGATTCATTAGTAGCACCAAAAATAATATCATCAACATAAATTTGCACTAATAAGCAATCTTGCCCTTTTTCAAAAAAACAAAGAGAGTAGTATCAACTTTACCTCTTGTAAAACCATTTTGCAAAAGAAAAGAGCTAAGTCTATCATATCATGCACTGGGTGCTTGTTTCAAACCATACAAGGCCTTTTAAGTCATAAACATCATTAGCCTAGAAAAATTTTCAAACCCCGGAGGTTGTTTTACATAGACTTCTTCTGAATAATACCATTTAAAAATGCGGATTTTACATCCATTTGCAAAGCTTGAAATTTTTAAAACAAGAATAGGCAAGTAAAATACGAATAGCTTCTAAACGTGCTACGGGTGCAAATGTTTCATCATAATCAATACCTTCTTCTTGACAATAACCTTGAGCTACTAACCTTGCTTTGTTTGAACAATATTGCCTTGGTCATCGAGCTTGTTCTCGAAATACCCATTTTGTACCAATAATAGTTTGAGATGGAGGACAAGGTACTAATTCCCATACATCATTCCTTTCAAATTGATTCAACTCCTCTCGCATTTCTAAAAACCAATCCTCATCTTCAATTGCTTCCTTAGCATTTTTAGGCTCTTTTGAGAAATAAGAGCTTTCTTCGCAAATTTTCCTCGAGTCATTACTTTATCAAGGGGATCACCAATAATAAGATCTTTTGGGTGATCTCCTTAAATTTCAATGCTACGGGGAAGATTCAAGTATCACCTTTATCTTCTTGAGGAACATTTGAGCTTGAAAGTTGATCATTTTGAGTATCATCTTGAACAATGGGTTCAACAATATCTTCTTAATCACTTTCATCATTGGGTATCCTTTCAACACCGAAGCTTCATTGAATTTGACATGGATAGATTCTTCAACAACCCCACTAGTCTTATTGTAAACCCGATATGTTTTGCTCTTGGTTTAATACCCTATAAATATTCCTTCATCGGCCTTAGGATCAAGTTTTTCTAATTGATCCTTAGTATTCAAAATAAAATCTTTACATCCAAATATTTTGAAATAACTAATATTTGGAGTTCTTCCTTTCCAAAGCTCATATGGAGTTTTATTCTTTTAGGACGAATATAAACTCGATTAATGACATAAAGTGAATGATACTTACGGCCGCCCCAAAAATATTTTGGAAGTGAAAATTCATTTAGCATGGACCGACTCATTTCTTGAAGTGTCCGATTCTTCCTTTCGCTACTCCATTTTGTTGAGGTGTCCTGAGCCGAAAAATTATGACTATATCCATTGGTTTCACAAAGACTCTAAATTCGCGTCAAATTCTCCACCTCGATCACTTGAATAGTCTTAATAGTATCTTCCTTTTCATTCTCAATAAGTCTACACAACTTAACAAACTCATTAACGGCAGACGCTTTTATTTGTAAGAAATAGAGCCCAAGTATATCTAGAATAATCATCGACTATAACAAAAAGTGTAATGTTTTCCACTTAGACTTTTGTCACCAATATCCCCATACAAATCAAGATGAAGCATTTGTAGGGTTTGGTAGTGGAAATTTCATTTTGGGCTTAAAACTACTCTTAACTAATTTGTTCTTTTGACAAGTGTCACATAAGCCAAGATTTTCAAAATTCAATTTGGGTAGTCCTTTTACATGTTGGTTTTTGTAAATAGTTTGCAAATTTTGTATCCGACATGCCCAAGTCGCCTATGCCATAAACTAGTTAAATCATTATTGGCGACAAGACAAGAAACATTTTGACTAACCAAATCACTTGTACAAATTTTGTAAAGATTGCCTTTTCTAATTGCTTCACAAATAATTTTATCATTTTTGGAAATAAGGCATTTTTCTTTATTAAAAACAACATTATAATTTGAATCACAAATTGGCTAACACTTATCAAATTGAACTTAAGCCCTTCTACTAAAAGAACATTACTAAGAGAGAAAGAAAGAGTTACCAATTTCTCAATTTCCAAGAATTATTCCTTTGCCATTGCCGAACATGATCATACCCTCTTCTTGGATCTTGATGTTGGTAAAAAGTTCTCTCTTTCCGGTCATACGGGCGTGAACATCCAAATCCCATGAGCCATTTTGAATCTTCCATTGTTGTTATAGCCCCTATAACCTACAAATGAATTATTTTTAGGTACCCTATAATTTTGGGTCCATGGGGTTAGCCTTGAGACCTTTAGGTCTCCGATAATAGCTAAAATTATTTTTCAATTTACAATTGCTAGCATAGTGTCCATTCTTACCACAATAAAAACAAGTAATAATAGAGGACTACTAGCACGTACAAAGGTTGGACCTTGGTCTTTTTCTTAAAAGCATTTTGAAAAGGTTTTGTAACCAAGTCCTAACTTAGAATGCTCACCTCTTTGTGCATCTAAAATTTTTGTGACTTTATCCGTAGTTTTAAATTGAATCGATGCACATCCTTTTTCAAATTTTCAATATCATTTGTGAGCGTTTGTTTTTCGATTTCAAGAGTACGGACCATAGTAAGAGTAATGGCATGAGCGTTATCAAGAGAATCATAGGAAGTAAATAATTTATCTTTTTCTAGTTTAAGCTCTTTATGCTCCTTTTTCAAATTCTTGTATTTAACAATCAAATTTTGAAATTCATTTTGCAATTCATCAAAATCACATTGTGATTCATCAACTAGGGATGAAGATGAAGCATTAGAGCGCCTCGGTATTTTCATCGTCTATGGCCATAAGACCATGTTCGGATTCTCCTTCTAAATCGATTGTTTCAAGTAATTCATCCCAAGTTTTGATGTCCGCATTTAACGCTTCGTTTTCGGGAAAAGGCTTCTTCTTTTGTTCTTCTTAAAGCTAATTTTGGGCAATCGCTATGTAGTGCCCGGATTTTCCGCATTTGAAACAAGAATTGTCTCTTGGCTTTCTTGATTTATTTTTTTGTTTAAAAATTTTGCAAATTTTCTAACAAGAGCCGCCGTTTCTTCATCATCCTCATCACTAGCATAATAAACATTATTAGAAGAAGATGCTAAGCCTTTAATAATATTTTGCACACCCGGTTTAGAGGTGGATGGTTGAAAATTTTTCCTCTCCTTGAGATATACTTCACAAATAAGGAGGTTCCCAATGAGCTCATCAAACCGAGGTGTCTCAAGATTTTGAGCTTCCGTGATTGTCGTCACCTTTTCGGACCATGAGCTGAGAGAAGGGCATTTAAGACTTTGGTCACCTTATCTTCGGAGATGACCTTTCCAAGAGCCACAAGAGGATTGACAATGTTGTCAAGCCTTTCCACCATTTTTGATATGCTTTCACCATCATGCATATTGAAATTTTCAAAGTCTTTCACAAGCATTGTTTTTTCTTGCTTGCTTCACTTTCTTTGTGCCCTCATAGATGGTTTCTAATTTTTCCCAAACTTCATGTGCCGACCGTATGACTCTTATGCGATTATATTTGGTGGCGGTAAAGAGAGCAATGTAAAATGTTTAAGGCACTTACCGTTTAAAGAGAAAAGCCTTCTTGTCATTTTCATCGATTCCTTGAACGGCTTGGGAGGCGTGGTACCATCCTCAATTTTTGTTGTTGGTTGAGCAACTTCTTCAATGACCACATTCCAAATATCAAACCAGCACCCTTGTAGAAAGCACTCCATGCGGTCTTTCCAAAATGCATAGTTGTTGGCGTCGAAAAGTGGTGGCTTGTTGTGGAGGCGTAATGGGTGGTAAGATAAGCGTCATTACCGTAGCCATGGATCTTTCCTCTTTACTTTCGGAATGAGCTAGCCAAAGAGTTTGACTTTGATACCACTTGTTAGTCCAGTGGCTACGATAATCTGCAGGGGGTGAATAGATTATGCGATTTTTCGCAAATCACCCTCTTTTTCGAATCAACAAGTAAATGACAAGAATGTAAATGCGGAAATTAAACAACACTCGTTGATTTAAAGGGGTTCAACCACCTGGGCCAATCTCTACCACCCTAGATATCTCGGGATGGATTTCAAAAAGAAAAAAGATTTTATTAATTACCACAATTAATACAACACCTTAAGGATCACCACAACTCTTTGCAACACCTTCAAGGAGATTACCACAATCTTCCTTCACCACCTTTGAAGAGTACTACACTCTTCAAACACCTATCACCTAGATCACCCAAAGTGTATTCTTACCACAAGAATACTCACAAGGATGTCTTGTGTTGAATGATGGACAAAATTCAAGATTACAAATGTATGAAATCAATACAAAGATTGAGTGAAAGTGTAATCAAGAATCAAAAGCCAGACCTCAAAAGATGTGCAAGTGAAAGTACTTGGTTATTACAATAAAGAATGTAAAAATGAAAGCTTCGAACAATTTCTTTGATTTCTTGTTGTGTGTTTTGCTTGTATGTGTTGTATCTTGTGTCTTCAATTCATCCTCTATTTATAGGGAAGTCTTCACCAACATAGGCTCCGACATAGGCTCCTCTATCTTCACTTTTGTCTACAAAAGAAGATCACAAGATGTAGAAATATTGTACAAAATCAAAAAGTAAATCTTGTCAGTCGAAAATTTCAAACAAAGATAACTTTGTTGTCACAAAATAGCATAGAGCGTGGTTGCCACATTGAAGATTTGACCATTTTGGAAAAATTAGTCGCGATCGGTACAGTCGTCAGGGTCGACCGTCGATGGTCGATTGGGTGCCCCGCTTGATCGGTCCTCTTCGTTTTTAGAGTTGAACGTTCTTTCAATTCTCTTTTGCTTGTGGAATTGCCGACGCTTGATGACGACAAATTCGACCTTCAAATTGAAATGTTGTCCGATTTTTATCAAAAAATAAACTTCAAGAAATACTCCAAAAAATTAGTAAAAACATTTTATATCACTTTGGAGTATTTTGACAACATTTATAAACATAGTTTTGGTGTAAAAAACCAATTTAAATAAAACCATCAAATGTGTTGTCCATTTTTATCCAAAATTAAATTCTAAGAAATACTCAAAATTAGCAAAACATTTTAAATCATTTAGAGTATTTGGACAACATTTATTAACATTGTTTTGGTATAAAAACTCATTTAAACATAATCATCAAAATCTTGATAAAAACATTTATCTAACACGTATGTCTTGGGTACAAGTTTGTCTCTTCGCTTTTCTTCTCTTTGAAGTCCGAGAATAGCTCATGGTTAGATGTTCTGAGAGGTCCATGGAATGTCTCATAGCCATAGTTTTCATTTCCCATTGATAGGGAGGCTTCTTAGGATCTTCATACACATTTCTTTTGTGTATATTCCTTCCCAAACTCAAAGCTCATTTGTGATTTCGGTGAATCGCATCCGATCGATCTATGGTTTCACCTGCAAATATTTTGAAATTTTCAAATTTTGAACAGCAAGAATGACAATTTATTTTCTTTAATTTGTTCGATCCTTCACAAATTAAAGTTAGTTTATTCTAGATTTCTTTTGCAAGGTTTGCAAAGATTTGACTTTGTTGAACATCGCTTTGTCCAAAGTCTTGTAAAGTATGTCTCGCCACACATCCCGAAGTTGTATCTCTTCCTATCTTCATTTGTCCACTCGGTCCCTGGTTTTTCAACCATGCATTTGGTCTTGCTCGGCGGACCATCTCCTTCATTCGCAATGCCTCTTCATTCTTGTTTGTGTTCACTTTCAATATTTGCGGTGGCCCATCCTACATCACAAGCTACATTTCGCCGTGTAGAGCGGATAGATGAGCACAAACGAATTTTCAAATCATGAAATTCTTCAACGGTGAACATAGGAATGCGTGTCAAATTTGCTTCCATGATAATAACTTTGCTAAAAATGAAAATTTTGAAAATGGAAGTGTTTAAAACCTTTTTGAAAAGATAAAGATCTAGTTAAGATGCTTGATGCGGAAGGCTCGGTGAACCAACCGATGCGATACCGCTTTACCAGGTCCCGAGGGTGTGAGTAAGGTTTAGAGGGGGTTGAATAAAACCCGACCAACTTTCGATTTTAGTCCTTTTAAAATTATAACTTGAGTTAGACTTAAAACGATTTGTGTCCTTGAGGACAATCTAAGTTGGTTATTGAGCTAGTTAGCCACTCAACGAGACTCGATAGAGTGTTGATAGAATAACTCGGCTATTTAACACGAACTTTAACTTGGTTGTGTTAGTTTTATCGTGAAAGACTTAACACTCTTTGAATTGTTTTAAAGAGCATTTTAACAACAGTTTTAGCACTTGGTTTGTGTCGATTGGATATGAATATAAGTTATCGATGAATATGATATAAACATCTTTCGAAATATAAATGTCTTTGAAAAAATAAATAGCCGAGTTAATTTTTATAGAGGTTGAAGATGGGAGTAATTAACCTAATCTGTTGTCCCGACTCCCCGGAGGAATCCACTATGTAATGTGATCGATTTACAACGTGAAATGGGCCTAGAGATGCTCAGTCACATAATCAAGCTTCTCAGCAACTCGCCTTCTTTCATAAGTGGCGGGATTTGCCTTGCTACTTCACTCACTTTCTCAAGCTCTTGATTTGATCACGAAGCCCTCCAATCACTTGATATGGTTCGACTTTAAACCTTTTTACAATCCTCCTTGGAAAGTAGACCCCTTTTGATTCTTCAAAAGTATCCTATTCAACAGATTTGAAGTTATCTTTCCTTCACTTGTGTTGGATCGTTTTTCTTCTCGAGTTTCGTGCTTGAGGATTTGCTTGAATATATTTTAGAATATTTCAAGTTAATAGTTTGAATAACGCTTGATTTCTCGTGTACAAGTAACCTTTTCAAGAATTTCTTTAGCCTTTTATAGTGCACTTTTGAAATTTTGCCCGTTGAAGAGATAAGCTAATTTCAAAAGTCACTTGTGTTCGCTGGTTTGTCAGTGCAAATCCTTGATGTTGACATTTCCTCGTATTTAATATCTTGCAAAGATTAAAAGATTTCGACTTTTGTGCAAGGTCTTTATTGGTTTGTTCTTTTGCACACAATCGAACTAACTTTTTATCTCTCGACAACTTTAACATGTTACCATTCTCGAGTAACATTCTTGACTTTCATCAACGGATCTCGCCGTTCTTCTTTGACTTGAGTGCAATCATTTTATTTCCCGTGTGACTCGAGTTAGCTTCCAATCTTTGATGACTCATATGTCACTTAACTTGAGACTGGCTTCTAAGTTGATTTAACTGTTCTTCACATAGTTGTTTCTGGCTAATACACTTCAATGAGTTCTTGACTTTTCTTTTTTTGCTATACTCATTGCCTTGGCAATGAGTCTTCTCAGTCTTCGCTGACTTCTTGTATTTTAGGCATAATGATTTGACTCGATTTTTCCAGCCTATCTATTTCAATACAAATTACAAGAAAAATGGGGTGCCGACTTTCTCGTTTTTAAGTTTTACATGGTATCATCAAAATCTACAAAATAAATTTCCTAACATTAGTAGACTAAAATATTGAGTAACACTTCGAGAGAATGCAAAACACAAAAATCAGGACGGGACAAATGAAAACAAATATTATGGGGAGGATAACTCTAAAATGGTCAAGGCCGGATAAACATAAACCTACCCATAAATATTCTTCTCGCGTAAAACACCGACATGCCTACTCTCTTTGTTGACTCTTTGATCTTTTCTAACCTTTGACCAAACTCCACCGAGAGCTTTTCGTGAGAGATAGGTCCGCAAAAAAAACAAAAATGAGCGATTAGAACACACGAACGAAAGAAAACCGAAAGATCCTTATGAAGTGAATTGCTATAATTGATCGGTAGAGAATGAAATTGGCCATCTTCTTTTTCTCCATGTTTGGCCTCAATACAATCACCGCCCACAAAGACCATTTGTGTTACCAATCGTCGAGAGATCGGGGGATCTTCCACTAAGTTGTTGTAACCCACCGACCTCGTCACCAAATGCCGCCATCCCGAGGGTCTTCCTAAGTCTCGTTGGATAAACCCTATATTGGAATAGCTCCAAAATATCGGTGAAGGTCAACCGAGGGTATTTTTACGATAAGAGCACCAAAAGTCCGATAACTCCCCAAGAGTCGGGTTGATTCGCTTATCGGGATCCTTCATTTCCAAAGCTATCCAAGAAGCGACTCAGGAGAAGGAGCCTCATCCCCCGATCGTGGAATATTTTCACTATATCGCAAGTAAGTATACAACCAGTTTATGGAATAATGGCAAGCAAGGTCGTATTCTCGGGGGGATTGAATATGAAACACTCGCCTATAGTAATATCGTATTTTGATTTTTTGCCGTCAAAAATCAAAGAATTGTGTATTTATCTAACTAATCCTAAATTAACAAGTAAAATAAAATATTTAAATTTATAAAATCTTAACTCATCAAGTTCTTTTCAACAAAAATACGAAAGCAACACTAGGTACATAATCTCAACATTCTCTTCAATATTAAATCCAATTAATGTTTATCAAAACCGGTTTATGTGTTTCTATGGTTCAAATCCTAAATTAGTTTATTTCTCAAAGGGTGGAACATAAACAGGTTGATTAATAACAATTGTAGATCTCTCGACACGTTACAATTACTATTAACTCCCCAAAAGATATTTGAATTGAAGTACTCCCACAAATAGTTGTAGGTCTCCGACACGTTACACCCGTTTATGTCTGAATGTGATTTTTGTTTATTAGAACTCATCCCCGAATTATGAACTAACAATTATGACATGCAAATTATTGATCGATAATCACGTGAGTTAAGCATTCAAATTCATATAATAGAACACTTAAATCAATTAAGAAAACAATCAATATAGATTTAACATGAATCCAATGTTTTGATTATGCCCTCAGATCGGAAGATAAGCCCACCATATTAGATAACAATTTCATGGACAAAGTTGAAATCAAATAGTTTGACATCGTTTTAAGTACAAACAAGAGATCTAAACTAAGAAATAAAGAACCCTTCTTGTCGATGGATTCTCCTTCCAAGCCTTCGAACCCTCATGCTTCCATAGATGAAAAAGGCCTCAGGGTGTTCTTTGTACATTTGTTCTCCTCTCTCAAGATTAATTTGTGTAACCCTAGTGTATTTTGATGTATTTTCGGATGTGTTATCAAGTATGAAAATCGTCCAAGAACTTGGTCCCTTTATATAGGTGCCTTGAGCGATCAGGGGTAGAGTTTTGACGGGATTAGACACAAAATCAGCTTAGACCATTCACACTGTGTGAATCCACATGATTGGGTCGTGCGATGTGATTTTGCTCCTAGTATCTTCATGAAAGTTGTATCCCTTTCTCTTAGCTTTACATAGCCACTTGAATCATCTCAATATCAACGGTTTAGAGAATGTTATGGCCAAAATACTAAACCCGCCATATGATCTAAAAAATCGTTGATGCATTTGGACATTTTCGAAGGCAATTCCCTTTTATTTGACTCCGTCCATGCTTCTTTCCTTAACATATTTGTTGTACCTTGGCTCTTGACATATCCTTTGAATGTGATATCGCTTTTTCCAATTTATCTCTTTATTTTCTACAAAAAATATACAAAATACGCAGATCACGCCAAACAAAGGAAATCAACTAAAACACGCTTAATTATATATATGCAAAATGTATCAAATATGTATCCAACTAAGCCTCTAAATGGACGTATATTTTACACATATCAACCCCGAGAATAAACTCCTACAATACATTGTTGTGCATCCTGCGGGTAGAACTATGGTGTTCCATTAGCATATGGACGAACATGTGCATGCTCCCTCGGTATAGTAAAGTGCAGTTTACTATATATGTCCAAATCAACTTGAAGCAACATGTTCAATTGTTAATTTCTCCAAATTAGTTACCCGGGATATCAAGTTCCTCGGTTGCACACCATCTAATAGCCATTACGGCCAGTAGAAATGGGTATGGGCGGGTAACGGTATTGAGATTTAGACCTGACGGGTATGGGTCGGGTAACGGGTATGACAGACCCCGGCCCAGACCCGACCATATATAATTTTTATTTTATTTTTTTATTTTTATATAGAATGAATATATTATATTATTCTTATTCAAAACTCTTGATTTATATATGTTGGTGTTTATTTCATAATTTATATAATACCTACAAAATTATATAAATAACATAAATTTTGGAAAGTGCACTATTTTGAGTAAAAATCAAAACAATTGGCCAAACATATGAAGTTGACGGGTCTAATAGGTCTAACGGAAGTCTTACCCGATAATAAGCGGATATGGGTCGGGCGGGTATGTGTCTAGATGAGGCGGGGCGGGTATGGGTATGGGTATTGTATTTTCTTAATCTGGTCGAGGTCCGACGGACCCGACCTGACCCGACCCATTGACATCCCCACATACAGGACCCAATCCTAACCATAGATTAATATTTTGGGTGGTCCGCATTTTTATGAGGTTTTATATTTATTTTTTTTGTTTCCAAAAGGGTAGGGTGGTCATTTTACAATATAGAATCGCTTATTGATATTTGATGAGATCTCAATCACGTCAATTTGTTTCACAACTTTCACGCGCTTTCGTCTTTGATTTCGAGCAACCACGTATACCTCGTATTACGTTTGTTTTCTCCAAACAGATCATTGTTAATCATGCATGTAATATAATCATATGGCATGTGTAGTATAACCATATTGCATGTATAATTTAATCGGTGTCTGTGTTGGATATATAGTGTATATTTGTTGCTTATGTAGTATAGGGTTACATTCTTTTATTCTTTTAAGTAGTTAATATATTTGTGTTGACGTGTGAAGTGATATTCATTGCTTATGTAGTATGAGTTGTTGCTTATGACTTGCTTATATAGTTAATGTATATATGGTGCATACGTAGTGTATATTCTTTGCTTATGTAGTATGTGTTTTTGTTGCACATGTAGTATGGAGTTTGTTGTATATGACTCGCTTATGTAGGTAGCGCAATTGTGGTGCATACAGCAATACGTAACCGGAACGAAGTATACTG